>JAMPIV010006124.1:0-5000 GCA_024509875.1 Oreohelix idahoensis | reverse complement strand
AAATCAAAAAACCACCCCCAAAAACCCCACACCCCCCCAAAAAAACACCCCCCAAAAAAAAAAACCCCCACCCACCCCCCCCAAAACCACAAACCACCCCCCCCCCCCCCCCAAAAACCCCAAACCAAACCCAACCCCCCACCCCCCCACCCAAACCCCACCCCCAACCCCCCAACCCCCCCCCCCCCCCCCCCCCCAAAACACCCCCCAACCCCCACCCAACCCCCAAACAAACCCCACACCCCCATACCCCCCAAAACCCCCCCCCAACCCCCCCCCCCCCCCCACCCCCCCCCCCCCCCAACCCCCCCAAACCACCAACCCAAAACCCCCCCCCCCACCCCAACCCCCAAAAACCCCCCCACCAACCCCAAAACCCCCCCCCCAAAACCACACCCCCCCCCCCCCCACAAATCCCCAAACCCCCCCCCCCCCCCCCCCAAAAAAACAAAACCCCAACCTAACACACCCCCCCCAACCCCCCCAAAAAACCCCCCAAACCCCAAAAAAAAAAAAACCCCAAACCCCAAAACCCAAAAAAACCCCCCAAAACCCCCCCCATTTACCCCCCCAAACAAAAAAACAACCCCACCCAAAACCACCCCCCCCCCAACCAAACCCCCCCCCCCCCCCCAAACACCCCACCACACACCCCCCAACCAAAAAACCCCCCCAAAAAAAACACCCAACACAAACCCCCAACCCCACAAAAAAACAAAAAACCATAAAAACCAACCCCCCCACCACAAAAACCCCCACCCAACAAACCACCCCACCCCCCCCCCCCCCCCCCCCCACACCACCCCCCACAATGGCACCCCCCCCCCCCCCCCCACAAACCCACCCCACCCCCCACCACCACCCCCACCCCCCCCAAACACCCCCCCCCCCCCCCCACCCCCCAACCACACCACCCACCCAAACCCCCCCCCCCCCCCCCACCCAACACCAAACCCCCCCCAAAAACAACCCCCCCCCCCTAAACAAAAACCCACCCCCCCCCAACCCCCAACCCCAAAAACACACATTTAAAACATCCAAACCCACCACACCCCCCCCCCCACCCCAACCCCCCTCCTCACACAAAAACCCCAACACCACCCCAACCCCCAAACCCCACCAATCCCTAAAAATCCACCCATACCCCCCCCCACAATAACACCACCCTCAATCAAACCCACAAACCCATTCACCCAATACATACCGTGCACCAACCCACCAACCCCCCCCACACCAAAAAATTACCACCCCAAACACCCCCCCAACACCCCACCCAACCCCCCAACATTCCCCCCCCACAACAAACACCCCCCCAACCACCCACCCCAATCAATACACCCCCCCCCCTCAACCCCCCCCAACCACCCAACAACAAAAACATTCCACCCATAACCCAAAAAACACTCTTCACCACCCTCCCCCACACCAACCAACACTACCTTCCAAACACACAAACCCAAAATAAACCCCACACCAACCCCCCCCCCCCCCCCAAAACACCCCAAAAAATACCCCATAACCCAAACAAAATAAAAACAACAAAGCAATCCCACCCACCCATAACAATTTCCCACCCAAACACCAACCCCCCCCACAAAACAAACCCCCCCCCCCAACCACCCCAAAACCCAACCACCCCCAACCACACCCCAAACCCCCCCCCCCCAACCCAAATTACTAAACCCCCCCTTACACCACAAACCACCCCCACCCACCATTCAACACCCCCCCCACCCAAAAACAACCAACCCATACCACACCCCCCCCAACCAAAAATCCCCCCCCAACCCCCCACCAAAAAAACCCCCAAAACACCCCAAACAAACCCAACACCAAAACCCAAAAAAACCCCCCATCCCCCCACAACACCCTTAATGCCACCCTAACCAAAACCCCCCAACATCCAACCACAATCCCCACCCCCCCACCCCCCCAAAACCCAACAACCCCAAACACCCCCACCCATCCCCACAGTGTCCCCAATCACCACCCCACAACAACAAAAACCACAACGATTACCACCAACCACACCCCCACCCCTAACGGCCCCCACCCCCCACCCATACATCGACCCCAACCCCCCACACAACCCCAAAATCCCCCCCCCCCCCCACTCCACCCCCCCCCACACAACCCCATCAACCACCCCCAAAAAAACCACAACAAAA
This sequence comes from Oreohelix idahoensis, assembly GCA_024509875.1. NCBI lineage: Eukaryota > Metazoa > Mollusca > Gastropoda > Stylommatophora > Oreohelicidae > Oreohelix > Oreohelix idahoensis. Next base: position 2,832 of record JAMPIV010006124.1, on the reverse strand, counting down.
CAAGTCATACAAACACCACACCAAATTTACCCCCCCCCCCCCCCTTACTCAACCCCCACACAAAAACCCCTACCTCCCCCAAATAGCCACCCCACCCCCCCCTACCAACCCCCACCCCTCTCCCCCATTCAAATCCCACCCCTACCCCCGCCCGACCCCAACCCCCCCCCAAACCCACCCCCCACCCCAAAACATCACCACAAGACCGACCCAAAACCACACCCCTACCCATGGATCCCCCCCCCCACACAACCCCCCTACCCCAAAACCCCCCAAAAATAACACCAACCCACTCACCCCCTCCCATCAACCTCAACCCACACCCCCACCCCCCCCAAAACTCCCCCCCACACCACCACCCCTTCCCTAAACCCCACAAATAAACACCCCCACCGCCCCCCCCCCCAATATACTACATTCCAGATACCCCCCCCACTTATCCACCCCCAACCCCACATTAACACCCCCCAAACCCCCCCTCCCCCCCGAATACCACACCCAACCACCACCCAAAACCCCTCCCCACCAATCCCAGTCACACCACCCAACAACACCCACAACAAACACCCCACCAACCCCCCAAAAACACCACCCCTACCCTTAACCACACCCCAACCACCCCCAAATAAATACAAACCCACCCCCTAATCCAACCACCCAACACCCACAAACCCCCACACCCCCCCCCCACCCCCATTGCCTTAACCCCCCAACACCCAAAACACACAACACCCCCCCCCAACCAACCCTACCCCCAACCCCCAAACCCAACCACACCCTACCCAACCCCCCAACACAACACCCCCCCCCCCCCCCAACAAAACCACCCCAAAAAACAAAACCCCCAAACCCCCACCCCCCCCCCCCCAAACCCCCCCCCCCCCCACCCCCCCCCCCCCCCCAAAAACCCCCAACCAAACCCACCAACCCCCCAACCCCCCCCAAAACCCCAACCACCCCCCACCAACCCAAACCCCCACCCCAAACCACAACCCACCCCCCCCCCCCACAAAAAACCCCAACCCCAACCCCCAACAAACCCCACAAAACACCCAAAAAACCCCCAACCCCCAACCCAAAATAACCCCCACAAACCCCCCACACACACCCCCCACCACCCCCACACCCCCCCAACCCCCCACACAAACAAAAAACCACCAACCCCCCCAACCCCCCCAACCCCCCCCCCACCAAACCAAACCCCCCCAACCCCCCCCAAACCCCCCCCCACACCCCCCCCAAAAACCCACCCCCCAAAACACCCCAACCACAAACACCCCCAAAAACCCACCCCCCCCCCCAACCAACAAAAAAAAAAAAAAAACAACAAACCAACCCCCAAAAACCCCCCCCACCCCAAAACCAACACCCCAAACCAACCCAACCCCCCAACCCCAAAAACCCCAAACCCCCCCCCACACCACCCACCCAAACCCCCCCCAACCACCAAACCAACCCCCCCCCAAACCACCACAACCCCAAACCAAACACACCACACCCACCCCAACCCACACCCCCCCCAACCCCCCCCCCCCCCCAACACCCCCCCCAAACCCACACCAACACCCCCCCACCCCCAACCCCAAACCACAACCCACACCCCCCCCCACCCCCCCCCAAAACCCAAAAACCCCCCCCCCCCAAACCCCAACCCCCAACCCCCCCAACAACCCAAACACCCCCCCCCCCCAAACAAACCCCACAACAAACCACAAAAAACACCCCCAAAACCCCCCCCCCCCCCCCCCAACCAAAAACACCCCCCAAAACCCCCACACCCCCCACAAACCCACCCCCCCCCCCCACAAACCCAACCCACCCCCCCACAAAACACCCCAAACCAACAAAACCCACCCCCCAACACCCCCCCCCCAAACCAACCCCACCCACCCCCCAAACCCAAAAACCCCACCCCCCAAACCACCCAAACCCCCCCCCCACCCCCCAACACCCCCCCCAACCCACCAACCCACCCCACCCCCCCCCCCCCCCCCCCCCCCCAAACCCCCCACCAAACCCCGCCGCCCCCCCCCCACCCCCCCCCCCACCCCAAACCCAACCCTAACCCACCAACAACCCCCACACCCCACCAAAACACACACCCAAAACCCCACCCCACCCACCCCACCCCCCCCCCCCCAAACCCCCAAACCCCCCCCAACAACCCAAACCCCCCCCAAACCCCCCCCCCAACACCCCCAAAACCCCCCCCCCAACCACACCAACCCCCCCAAACCCCACCCCCCCCCCCCCCCCAAACCCCAAACCACCAACAACCACCCCCCCCCCCCCCCAACCAAATCCAAAACACACCCCCCCCCCCCCCCCCAAAAACCCCCCCCCCCCCAAAACCCCCCCCCCAAACCCACAAAAAACCACAAAACACAAACCCCCCCCCCCCACAAACCCCCCCCCCCCACCACCCCAACCAACCCCCCCCCCCCCCCCAACCCCCCCCCACCAAACAAAACCAACCCAAACCCCCCCCACCCCCCACCCCCCCCCAAACCCCCCCCCCCCACCCCCCCCCCCCCCCCCAACCCCCCCCCCCCCAAAACCCCCCCCCCCAACACCCACAACAAAAAACCCCAACACAAACAACCCCCCACCCCAAAACCCCCCCCCCCCCACCCCCCCCCAAAACCCCCACCCACCCCCCCCCCCAAACCCCCCAAAACCCAAACCCCCCACCAACCCCCAAACCCCAAACCCCCCCCCCCCAACACCCCCCCCCAACCACAAACCCCCCAACACCCCCCCCCCCCCCCCCCCCCCCCCCCCCCACACCCCCCACCCCCCCCCCAAAACACCCCCAAACAAAAAAAAAACACC
>JAMPIV010006123.1:0-128712 GCA_024509875.1 Oreohelix idahoensis | reverse complement strand
CCCCCCCCCCCCCACTACCGCGTTGCGAGAGCACAACCTCAACCCCCCCCAACCCCCCACAACACACCAAAAATTCCAGCTAGGCCTAACCCGAACCATGAGATTCAATCATAAAAACAGGGAACTGGAATTACCTGGAGTCCGAAAATCATACATGGTACCGTACATTAAGGAAAAGTCTCTAACCCAACTCTAGTAGAGACACAATTTCCTCCTATAAGAAAAAAACTTACTTCGTAAATACATTTTTTACTGATAAGATATATACCAGCCCAGAAAAGGGAAAAAAATGCGTACCCGCACATTGACAACGGGACATCGGGCGGAACTCATTCACGACTAGACAAGACAAAATCTGTCTACTTTACGCTAGAGCGGTGTAAACAAAATAAAGGCCCTGCCTACCCATCCAAAATATACAATATTGTTATTTTTGTTTTGAGCTTTAGGACTGATTTCTACTTGTACTAATAGATTATGTAATAACATAGGAATTCAGGGCAATAAACTTAATAAGCAAATTAATCTAATTTTTTTACTGGCCCTAAGGGGGGAAATAGGCGGTTACAGATCAAGGTGGTGTCATATCCCATGCGCCGAAATTAATATCATGGGGAGAACGATTACTCGATATAGGCATCAACAGGGTACATATTTATTTATGGATTATCTAGCCTTCCCCATAGGGACAGCCATTTTCATACACAAATGAATGAATGTCTATATCTTTTCCCATATTATAAATAGCCATATCGATTTTTGTAATTATGTGGCGGTCCAAAAATATGCACGAAATAACAGATTACCACAACCCCTCGGGAAAAAAAAAAAAAAAATGGAGGATTCACTTTTTTTTTTGGAAATACATCTAGGAGCAAAAACATTTCAATAGGCTCACAAATTCGCACCCATTTAATACCAATTTGCGCAGATGATTAGCATAGCAGGTTGTTTATGACCGTAGTGAAAGTATTTTCTCTAAGTATAATATTTTTTTGCCAGAGAGGTGTCATCCATAACGCATACTACTCATAATTAGAACTTGCAAATGACACAAATTGTGTACAATTAGAGTGGGGTTTATTTTTATACATAAAATTCAGTCTAAGATATCTTAAAACATCATGATCATCATAGACGAAAATACATTGAAAAAATCAGCGGTGAATTAAATATCAATGAACCAGCTAAGTAGTGCTGTTTCATTCAATTAGTGGATGAATACTTGTAAAATTTAAAATACTATTGCCTTATTTAACTTAACGTTAAGAAACTTTTTTGTATTGTAATTTTCAAAATGTATTTGTTTTTCCTTGGGAAATGTATTGTAGTTTTTGTTTGTCCAGTGCTTAAATACGGTTTTGATTATGTCCCACATTTTAAAAAAAAAAAAAAAAAAAGAGAGAAAAAAGTAATAATTTAATTATTTATTATGCATTATCTAGTTATATCCTTTGTTAGTGTTTAGTATATATATATACTATGTTTTTCTGTTCGATGATTTTCTGTCATGATTGTATTTGTTTACAATACAATGTTGGTTTAGATAGTTATTAGGATGTATTACTACTTATTCTATACATTCATTTCTTGAATTTTCTTCTTTCTTTTCGGATGATTCTTCGTTTCACTTCATTTCTTTTGAAGCAGTTATACTTTCGTGATGCTTCTATGTTTCATCTTGGTGTCACTTAATTCTATTTGTATACGTTTACTTCTTATACTTCTTATACTTCCTTCTTCAGGATTGTTATGTTAATTATATGGTTTGGTATGAGGTAGCTATTTATGTCGGTTCTATCTAGTTTGATGTAAGGAATTGATTTACTTGATTGTTGCTATTAAGTATTATTGATCTTTGTTACTATATTGATTTCATTGCTGATTTTTGATGTTGATCATGCTTACCTTGCTTGATCTTGTCTGTTACTTTCTAGTTATTGTATACTATTTGGTCTACAGTGATCATAGTTAACTTTGTTTGAAACTGTTTATTTAGTGTACTTAGCAGATTATTGTGCATAATTTGTTTTATTGTACACTTGCTTATATTTTTTGTCGATGTATTATTATAACCTTAACATAAGCTAATTTTTGTATGAGTATTTTAGAGCTTATCTGACCCCTCAATTTTCATTGATGTAGTTTTTGTTAAAAAATGATAAATCATTTTTTTCTCCGGGGGTGGTGGTAAGATGTTAAGGTTAAAAAGGGAGGTGATACTTTGTATATGGGTTGGTCACAGTAAACTAAGGGTTACATCACTAGAAGACTTGATTAACGGTAAAATTGGGTGAACAAATATATGATAGAGGTCATAGGGTACAGATAGCGTCATGAGCGCGGTTCTGTATTGTTAGAACTGTAAATAGTTCGCACGGCTAGTTCGTGGAAGGGACTGAGCGGGGGTGAACTGCGAAGTCCCGTGACTGTTTAGGCGGGAGTTTTGTGACCGCTAGGATTCTGGTGGAAAGTGTTGACGGAGGAAGTCAACCTTGGTTTTTTTTCTAAGTGTGTGTTCCCGACCAGTGTTCGGTGAAAATGGTATAGTGTTTTTCAATGTGTGTCTCGGTGGAGACTTTTTGAACCTGCCTGTAACTGAATATTCTTCCTGCATATGTATTCTTCCATGTGTTAGATTATTGGAGGATGGTATGTATTAATATTTATGACTGCAGTGGATGCAGCTTATGAAACATTTTTGTGAAGGAGATTTGGCCATATATAGAGTCTGGGAGGAAGACATGACTGTTTAGGCCATATGTATAGTCTATGTAGGCGCTATGAAGAGTCCGAGAGGTAAAGAGACTACTTGGTAGGCCATAGACATTTTTGTGAAGAAGTCTACAATTAGGCGCTATGAAGAGTCCGAGAGGTAAAGAGACTACTTTGTAGGCCATAGACATTTTGTGAAGGAGATTAGGCCATATATAGAGTCTGAGAGGAATACATGACTTTATAGGCCATAGATAGATATTATGCAGGTTATATTACTGCAGACTGCTGTGTGCGCAGTCTTTCCTTTGAGGAATATGGTGATGTGCATCTTCTAGAGGAAGTGCACCACTATTTATGATTAGGCCTTGAATATATATAGCTGACGATGATTATTCAACTGCCGGGGAGCAGCCTTGGTGGAGCAGGGAGGACGGAGTCCTTTGAGGAAAATCGTGATGGACATCTTCAATGAGAAGTGCACCATTATGCTATGAGTTATGAGGCCATATTTATAACTGCGGTGAGCGCAGTTCTATAGGAGTGGTGTATGTGCAGTTATATGAGGTGTGCGCCATTAGGCGCTGTACTTAAGCGCTGTGGAGTGTGGGAGCTTCATGAATACCTTTATTCAATATCATGTACTATGCTGTATTTCATCTGTGTCGTCGTCTGTGTTGTAACGTAAATAAACCATTATTTCAACGTTGCTATTCGTTCAACGATACATGAATTCAATGTGTGTCACTGTGATGGATGAATGTGCCAGTACACACCTACTCTGATCTTTCTGGGCATAGTGACAGCAGTAGGGACATATTTACAAATAGCCCTGAGGGGGCGTGGCCTATATAAGGAGAACACATTTACGTCTTCATCACTTATCTACCACTGGGTTCAGTTACATAGAATTATCAGTGGTGACCTAACATTTTAGTGGATCAGCAACCTTAGATGTATCAGTGGTATCATTTAACCACACAATATCAATAACAATAACTTTATCAAATAATGAAATAAACTTCGCGGCGGTATCAGAGGGGCGTAACGGAGACGCCACTCAGCAGAAGACAGCAGTGTCAGAGAGACACTGAGCAGAAACAGAGGAGAGACAGAAGTTATAGAGACAGATAGTCAGAGTCAGAGGACAGCCTCTGAGTTTGCACTGAAGAAGTCCGTTAGTGGATCAGTGCTTGTGATTAGCTGTGTAGGACAATGATAGTTCATTCAGATTTGTGTAGACATTTAGTTACGTCTGCAGCCGGACAGTGGATTAGATTTAAAATTAATAATAGGATATTTAGGAGTGGTGGCTCGTACTTAGAGACCCCCACCAAGTACAGGGTGTTTAATCCTTAATTATTTTTCCCATGCAGGTTGAAAGAGAGGGTGAAAGGGTTGGGTTATATTGTTTGTCATTTTAATTGTTTTGGTTCTTTTCAGGTGTGCAACCTCGCACGTTATATATTTTGATGTGTTATTTATTTTGCTGTTTAAATAAACTATAAAATGTATACTGGATCAGTTTCTCTATAACTATACTGTACGTATATGCTTGTCTGTATAGTTGTGTCTGTGGACTTTTAGTGAAACCTTATCTCCTTTATGGTAGTCAGTGGTGGTGAGTCTTTAGCTCTTAACTAAGTCGCGAGTGACGAGGGAGAGTCAATCTCGGTTCTCACCCTCGAAGCTATAAGTCTCATCCTTCCACACTCACTGTATTCTCATCTAAATCTATCTTCTCAAACTTTCTCATACTAGTGTCTTGTTTATATACTCAGACAAGCTCTAAACATAAATCCACTTCGTGACAATTAAGCAAGGAAATGAGTTCACAGATTTGTTTGTGAGTTGGCGGAAACATTACGACATATTGAAAGATGTCACGTGATGGAATTTTAAAATGTAATATTTTAATCCTGAGATTTCGATTGGAGTGATTTGAGAGACGGGATAAACAATGGATGTCATTGGAAATTCATCGGAAGCACTATCTGGGATTTGAACAGAGGAGGGGAAATATAATCTAGCGAAAATCGGAGTCACAAAGCAGACTGCATCGCCACGTCAAGCCAGAAATTCACCAAAGTCAGAGAAAGAAGGATCAGACCAAGTGATTCGTAGAACACCCGTCATAAGAGGATTACTAAAGTTTCCCAGGCAAAGTGATTCGCAGAACACTCGTCATAAGAGGACTACTAACATTTCCCAGACCAGGTGATTAGCAGAACACCCGTCATAAGAGGATTACTATAATTTCCTAGACCAAGTGATTCGAAGCATCTAATAAAGTGTTGTGTCCATCCTAAACTGTGCGGGGAGATTATGTTCCCAAAAGTTACTATGGGGTAAGTGTAAACATTTATTTTACAAATGTAAATTTGACATGTTTGTTCTTGCTAAGCGGTTATATATGAGGCTGGCATCCTCAACATAAGAAAATAGTATACTCATAAACCCCTACAGCAAGCGCTGGTGATTTCTTCTTGCTAGTCGTACAGACAACCAACACTAGAGGTGACCCCATTCTCCGACTGGAGCATTGATGAGTGATGATTATATCATATGTGCCACAAGTGTAGCATATCATTTTGTGAGATATATGTAACTTGTTAATGTTAGTTCAGGCACAAATCATTATTCGCGCTGTCCAAGCACATATTTTCCCAGTTTAATACCCAGAGAAATATCGATTTGAGCTACGCTGTGTACACAGGAATTTGATTCTTCTGAGAGATTAACATTGGTGGGTGGACAGCGAGACAATGCGCCTGTTAATTTGCAGCCCACAAATGTACTTAGCAGAGGCATTTGTTTTTATTTTGTCTAAAAGATCGAGGTACTAAGTTATCAGACCGTTCGAGGAACGAAGCTATCAGACTGTGAAGTGTCATCATCACAAAAGAATCGACAAAAACCAAGGCTGCAGGACTCGCTCATACAAGCTAAGTGCTAACTAACAGGCACCAGCAAACGGACATTTAAAATTAAATATTAATTTAAAATCCTCAAACCAAATCTCGATGACGAGAAATTTTTTTTCATCTAAAATTCACCATCATTCTATTTATTTTAACCTGTTAAAACTAATTGATTATTAAATTTGTTACATGTTATTTTAAAACATAACAATCTTAGTTAATTCAGTTATTATAGGTGTGAAAGCAACGTATGAGCAAGACTTTTCTACTATATATATATATATATATATATATATATATATATATATATATATATATATATATATATATATATATATATATATATATATATATATATATATATATATATATATGTAAACATTTAGAAATATATTTACATCAATAGAGCTTCTTCTTGTAAAAAAGATATTCGCTGGATTTACACCAAGGGGGGGGGGGGGGGGGGGGGGGGGGGGGGGTGGGGGGGGGGGGGGGGGGGGGGGGGGGGGGGGGGGGGGGGGGGGGGGGGGGGGGGGGGGGTGGGGGGGGGGGGGGGGGGGTGGGGGTGGGGGGGGAGCTTGAACGGGCTAAAACCGTTGCTTAATTCAACACAAAAGGCGGCGGATCAGATATAAAAGTTAACAATTGCCCTGCCAGTGCTGCATTGTTCTTGACTTCTGAATTATCTTGTGAATACTACCTGGGGATAGAAGCGTCTTAACCCTTCTATCTATAACTCTGCCAAGAGTAATCTTGTGTGAAGGTAGACACCTTTGACGACCCATTTTAAATACGCTTGCGTTTTGGACACTGGTGGACCAATACTGCAAAGCAGGGGAGGCCATCCGTGACAAGTGCTACATGAGGAAATGTAAAATATGGGAATTTTATATAATAAAAATGTAAAATATTGGTATTTTATCTAGTAAAAATGTAAAATATTGGAGTTGTATATAATACAAATGGGAAGTATGAGAATTTTATGTAATACAAATGTAAAATATTGGAATTTTATATAATAAAAAGGTAAAATATGAGCATTTTATATAGTAAAAATTTAAAATATTGGAGTTTTATATAATACAAATAGGAAATATGAGAATTTTATGTAATAAAAATGTAAAATATTGAAATTTTTTGTAATAAAAATGTAAAATGTGAGAATTTTATATAATAGAGATGTAAAATAGGGGAATTTTATATCATGCAAATAAAAATATGGGAATTTTATGTAATAAAAATGCAAAATATGGGAATTTTATATGAAAAATGTAAAATCTCTTACTGTTTGTTAAATCCCTAGGGCTAATTATGTATTTCGTAATAATAAAATTGGAAAAGAAGCTTTTTTAAAGCGAACATGCTATGTAAAAGGAGTATAGGTAAAGGATCCCGTTACAGGCCCATTGAGGCATATTGGGAATATGGTGTTAGGCCCATATTTTCGTGACCATCGGCACACTAGGGGTGATGTAGTCAGCATCACACCGGCCGCCTTAACCTTCCCAGAAGTTGCTCTGGTACCCAATTGGGGCTCGGTCGACCCAGGAGCCGTTTGTGGCCTAAAAAAATTCCACCTCAACTGGGGATCGAACCATGGACCACTGAGCTAGGAAGCCGGTGCACTAACCACTATGCTACCGCGGCTCCCTATGTGTTTGTTATTTAAATTTAAAAAAAATAATTTTTGTCTTAATTGTCTTTTATTTGTTTATTTATGTATTTATTTATTTTTATTTTGAGTTTCACATTTTGAACAGGGAACAATATTTTCAGTGCATAGGGTCCTGGAAGGTACTAATCCAGCACTGGTCTTGAGAACACCACTGATAAAGTTTCAACGCAGTCCATTCATAAACTGAACAAAAGCGAAGACGTGTCCAAACAGCCCAGTATCATTATCAGGCTCTGTCATCTTGAGACAAGAAACATTTTATTACACTTCCACTGTACCACGAATATCAGATATTTGGGTGTAGCTAGCACGTTATGCATCTTTCCAGACAGAAAATCGGAGGTAACAATAGCCGTATTAGTGATAAGACAAACTCACTGGGGCCATCTGCGCTTATCCGTTTTAATCCGTGCGTGTCTTTAATCTGTCACCAGATTGGTATTTACTATGTGTTTTTGGACACAGCAAATGCAAACTTTAACAACTATCAGACAACAAACCTGGGCTGTGGCAATTATTTGGCTGACCATATCCCCATCTCAAGGTCCGTTATCAAGGTGTTGTCACGTGCTGGCCTTCAAAGCATATATACACTGCTTACACAGCGCAGACTACGCTGACTTGGCCATGTCTGCCACATGGAAGATGGTCGCATCTGGAAAGATATCTTCTACGGACAACTTGCAGATGGTAAAGAACAGTTGGGCGACCGCAGCTGAGATTCGAAGATTTGTGCAAGAGAGATTTGAGAGCGCACTGGACATAAATTCAGCAACCTGGGAGGATGAAGCTGCCGATCGCACCAAGTGGCGATGCTATCTTTGGCGCCACTTCAGATTGGGCGAAAAGAAGCTCTCACAGCAAACAGAAGAGAGGAGAAAACGTCGACAGGAACACCAGGAAAATAAGCAGCTGAGGGCTGTCACCTCAGGGGTGCATTCCCATAGTCAGTTATGACTGAAGGGGCTATTATTATTATCTTCTGCACCTTTAAGATGCGTTATCTCTTTCCACCATTCATATTTACAACATATTTTTCTTCAGTCGGCTTCCAGTCACTCTGTTGCTGTTTTTACAGTTTAGTTTTCCATCCATCACTATCTCGAAGTGCTAGTCTCTTCCATAATGGCTAGGCGTCTTTTGTCACTATGCTTTAATAAGCCCGCAGTGTTCCATGCACTTGGTTGTTTCCCTTTACCGGCCTTCCGTCTGAGATTTCTCGCTTCACTAACCGCTTGTTTTTTGTTTGTTTTCAAATAAGAGGTTTGCCTTTTTTTTGGCGATGCGCGCTCTGTTCAGCCTAGACACAAGTTCCATTAGTTACTTTAGGTCACATGTCTAACTAACATAAGACAATGTGGACTGATATTTATCGTCTCAGTCCTTGTGTCCTGGGGTATGGAAAAAAATGTGGACTGCAGTAACACAGTTAACAGAGCGGTAAACTTCCACATTGTAGTGGAAGTCTCAATAGGTTACTGTACTAACTGTTTACGCTATGATTTTAAGGTCTTCGTCAGGGGACAAACGGACGTACATAGTAGTAGAGAAAAGAATGTGAGAAATAATGTAATTTTTTTAAAAGTCATCGATAGAAATCGCTGTTATCAATCTCGTAAATCTCCGTGAGACATGCCGCGAAGACAAGCTGGAAAGTTAGAAAAAAAAAAAAAAACTATTAAAATGTTGGGGCAGATGCTGGGAAAATAGATGAGCGTCGAATGAAAAATAAAATAACAATAATGGACATGAGAAGATTAACAATAAACTAGGAAACATTAATTATAAATATAATTAGCAATAACGTAATGTTTGGAAACACAATATATATATATATATATATATATATATATATATATATATAATATATATATATATATATATATATATATATATATATATATATATATATATATATATATATAATATATATATATATACAGCACAAACACCAAATTAAGACTGTATGAGGGCTGTGTACTTTCTGTGCTTCTCTATGGTGCGGAATGTAGGAGAGTAACAGAGAAGGAAATGTCGAAACTGTCCTCTTTCCACACAATCTGCCTAAGGAAAATTCTCCGAATCTTTTGGCCAAATACCATCAGCAACCAAGAACTACTTTTTCGGAGTAACCAGGAGGACATGCACACCATCATAGCTGGCAGACGCTGGAGTTGGGTTGGCCATGTCCTCAGCTATGCTATGGACCCCCGAGGGAAAGCGAAAGAGAGGCCGACCAAAAACAACTTGGCGGAGAACTGTGGAAGCTGAGATGCAAAGAATGAACCACAGTTGGGGCACTGTACGAAGGATAGCCGCCGACCGAGCAAAGTGGAATCAATTTGTTGCTGCCCTACAAGACGCCACCAGGCGTGATGGCCGCTGACTGCTTTGACGGTTGGCGGTTATGGATCAAAGAAGAAGATATATATATATATATATATATATATATATATATATATATATATATATATATATATATATATATATATATATATATATATATATATATATATATATAAAATCCAAAATCTAAGTGTAGGTGCAAGTAATATACAATGCATACTAATAAAATAAATAGATGGATAACATACTTGTATGATCCGTGTATATCCATAAATAATTTTTTAACTTTATCAGGCCGCCGCAGGCAAAGCAGTGTTTGGTGTTTTAAAGCGTGGGGTTTAAGGCGTCTCATGAAGAAGATAAAACGGTTTTCACAATCTGACCGTCTTTTGTCATCCTTGGATCAGGATCTGATAACAGTGACACTGATGTATAGGGCGCCCTGGTTGTCTGGGCTATCAAAATGAGTAGCTACAGGTGGAGGGGTTTTCTGAAAGAAGTCATAAAGAAGTTGAACAAAAAATATTTACCATTTTCACCAATATCAGTTTTTACTGCCTCAGCCTTAATAGAAAAATACAGATGTAATGGTCGTTTCACAGAAAAATGCTTCCCCAGAATGCACTATCAAAGTAAATGGAACAGTTTTGAAACAGGTCAATAGATTCAAATACCTGGACACATTAATAACAATGGATGTGAAGAGCAGAATAGCTCAGGGAAGAACAGCAATCTATAAAATGAAAAGTATTTTATGCAACAATTCTTTGTCTTTGGAAGTAAGAAACAGATTTCTTCAGTGTTATATAGAACCAATCCTTACATATTGGATTGAGTCATGGACAGTTAATAAACAAGTTGGGTAGACACTAGAGACCACAGAGATGTGGTTTTACAGAAGAATGTTAAAAATACCATGGACAGCCAAAAAGAGTAATGAGGATGTCCTGAAAGAGGCCAATGCGCAAAGGAAACAAGTTAGAAAGAAGCAATCCACTTATTTTTCTAGGCATGTTATGAAAAGAGGAAAGCTGGAATATATCATAACAACAGATGGAAGATTGAAGGAAAAAGTGATAGGGGAAGACAAAGACAGCAAATACTGGACAGTTTGACATTGTGGCATGGAAAGAAATCATCAGCAGAATTGATAAATTGTACTGGAGAGGAAGCTGTGGGGAGACATGATCTCCTACGCCACTAGGCATGGTACTTGAAAAAGAAGAAGTTTACATATAATGGTGTATGCAACGTTGCGAGACTCGTATACCTGCAATATTGTATTGTAAATGTAAAAGGTTACTGTCCCATAGTAGATATTGTCGTAGGGGAGTGAAGTGTTAGAGACTTAATTATACTAAGTCCAACATCGAGAGTTGGGGTGACATAGTTTCTTTCCTCGCTACTTTTTCCTTCACTCACGAGCAGAGTTAGGTACCCATTTACAGCTGGGTAGAGTGCAGCTTCCCGAAACCGTGTTTCGAACCCGTCTCCTATGCTGCGGGAGATCATCGTCACCTAGTGAAACGACACCTTACCTGTTCTGATAAGAAGGCGACATGCTTTAGGACGGCTCTATTGAATGGTTTATTATAGGAAACTCTTTACAGAGCGATACAACAGGAGGCAATCTGATCATCAGAAAGTGCCCCCCCCCCCCCCCCCCCCCGACAAGTGTTTCGGCTTAGTATACTCCTTTACACTCTAAGGGGGGCGGGCCCACTTGGGTCATGACTCCCAAGTGTCTCAGCCTCCTGCTGTCCTGTATCGAAAATGAACCTATTTCACTTTGGTAGCAACTTTAAAATCCACAACTCCGCCAGCCGTGGAGGCAATTGTGAAAGTAACAAAGAGAAGACAAATTATCCCGTTCGTTCCGTCGCACACAACTAGGGACATACAAGGACACACCTGCGCGAAGCCGACGAGGATAGCCACTGCGCGCTAGCAACTGAAATTCTGTGCCTAACACCTCTTATAATATAAACCGCCTGTTGCTCGTCAGTCACAACCCTTTCATCAGTACAATGAAAAAACTCAACGTACTATACTACTTAGAAAAATTCCTGGTGTTTTCTGTACTGCAGAGTTTACTGTCACGCTTTCCATAACCCATTGCGGTTGTTCCACAGCCAGCATGATGCCTTTTCGGCAGTTTCATTAAGCCTCTTCAGTGCCCTTGTTCTCGACTGTCCCCTCAGCCCCAACAGTTTCAATAAATCATACACTGATGCAGCCACGAGCCCTCTTGCGCCCACCTCAACAGCCATGACCCTTGCAGTGAACCCATCGTGTCTCAGATCCGCGGCCAGATCATTATACTTGGCCGCTTTGAACGAATGTTGCTCGTCCAATCTGGATTCAAATGACACGGTCAGTTCAATCAGTATAAGATGAAGCACATTACTGTGGACCAATTGTTTGGTCGGGGGGTGGGGTTTAGTGGATAAGTGTTAGTTTTAGTCCATGGGGTTCAAAGCTCCGTAAAATCTCGGTTGAAGTAGTATTAATTCTTCAAATGTGGGCTCGCTCCGGTATTTTATTCCATGAGTTCAAGAGAAAGTAAGGAAATAGAAATATATAGTGGGAAATTGCCTCTAAAAAACTGTGAAGTCCTCGACTATCCTGCCATGGAGTCATCCCATTACTATTAGAGTGAGAACTAAAATGTTGCTTCGAATGGTACTGTCCATAAACCAACATAATCCGTTTTCCCGTTGGCTTTCCATGAAATGCAAGCTCCCAGGAAAAGGAAATGGTTCGGTTGAAGACGAATGAATGTATATGCGCGCAAGGAACCTCAGACATTTAGCAGGAACAGAAGTGCTCCTAGGAGTAATCTCAATATCAGTGGAGAGAAGGTCGAGGTAAAGTTGAGATTGTAACGTAAAAAGGGAGAGAAGTAAGAAGAGTGGTCGCCAGATTCAGAGAGAGAGTAGAGAGGGGAGAAGAGTAGAGAGGAAGAGAGTCGAGAGCCCGGGTTTGAGTTTAGGAGGGTTGGAAGAGGTATGTTTTGAAGCAAGTTTGGGAGGAGAGTGAGGATGGTTGGACAGTAGTGTATAGGAGGGAGCAGGATAGTGTGTTTGTAGTCGGTAGAGCGGTGCTGCAGCCAGCGCAGAGGGTTAACCAAGAGGGTAAGCTAGCGTAGGCGTGTGTTCTAGACAAGCCGGCCCCCCTCTTTTGCTTGACACTTGTATATCCTCTTTTACCAGCAGAACGGCGCGGAGATCAAGATTTTACAGATCTACGAAGAAAAGGCAGAGAAGAAGGATGAAGACCTTCTGAGAACGCAAAGGGCCGACGTTAAGTTGTGCTTTATCCATAAAGATATTAGAAATAAAAAAATAGTAGATACGAAAGATGGATGACAATGGGTGATGCCAAATTAAGTTGAGAGAGGGGTGGTGGCTGAGTTCTCACGAGGAAAGGATACTGAGAGAGGGGGAGAAGAAGAGAGAAAGTACAGTAAGAGAAACCGGAGCGACGACGAGATAGGATGAGGTCAGTCATGCTCGGAAGAGCGGTAGAGTAATGTACGATAGAAAAAATGGAGAGGTGGAATTGGGGAAAGCGGGAGTGAGAGAGAGTCCAAGTTAAGACAGAATATAAGAGAAAGTCGAAGGGAGTAACCATTTACCTGTAGGTGAAAGAGGGTTTTGTGGGTAATGTGAACTAGAACGTAGAGGGGAGGAAGCATAAAGTCAGGACAGAGAGAAGAGAGACGCAATGCAGAAGACGCCGACGTTGAAAGGTATGAGAGTGGCAGAGTAACGAGTTGAGAGGGTATGCATCTTAGTGTTGTGGTTTTTGTATTGGGGGACCAAGTCGGGCCAGTGCACGGAGTAGGGCTGCCTGATGTTTTGTGTTAGTGTTTGGCTGTTGTTTTGTTTTTTTTTTGGTTTTGTTTTTTAAGTGATTTTTGTTTTGTTGTTTTTTTTTATTTAGTGGTAAAAATTTTTGTTTGGTTGGTACTGAATTTGGGGTTTTTCTGAGGGTTGATTTTAAGAGTTGTTGTTGTTTACTTTTTTGGTTTGAAGTGTGGAGAGTGTTTTCGTTTGAGCTTGGCCCCATTAACAAAGGTCGTGGAGGGTGACAACTTAAACGTTTAGTGGGTGTGATGGGTGGGGATTGGTATTTTTGTGTTGGTGTTGGGGTGTAGGGGGGTTGTTTTTGGCTTCTGGGGTGTTTCAGGGTTGTTCCGGTCTAAAATAAAGACAGTGACTTTTAATTGGCTGTATGGTTTGGCGTATTGGGCTTAGTTTTTTGGGGTGGTTTTTTTTTGTATTGTGGGGTTTGAATGGTGTTATTACTTTTTTTGTAATGTATGAGGCCAGCTGTGAAGGCGCCTGAGATAAAATGTAGTTGTGAATTGTCAGAAGGCCTTTCTTGCTACCACTACGACCTCACACTCAATTTTTTTTTTTTTCTTAATGAATGTATCTATGTAAAATGTCTAGGGTAATGATATGTAATGTGGTGTGATAATTATAGATACACCCACAGATATTTAAGCAGACTAATAATATTAACAAATGTTAAAATACACTGAACTAACTCACGTGTGTAAAATTTTTTGATAGAATTATATTACATTTATTTGTTCTGGATCAAGTTTTTATGTTGACCAGAACTTTTTTGTTAAAAAAAAGGATTTAAAATTATGAAAGAAATGCATGGAATGTTACATAATGAATGCAAGAGTGTACATATATAAGTAATAGACTAGTTAGTTTTATTAAAATGTTCTAGTAGTCATCTACTTGGGAGGATAGTTAATGCTTGTGCTGTTGGGGTGGCCTCATCACACCTGTCTATATTGACTACACAGTGTCCAGTAAATTGCAGGAATTTTTATGGGGTATTAGTAACTAAAAGGCGTTGGTGAACTTCCAGCAGACCAGAGGCTCACTCATCTTGCATATGTAGCTCTGGTGCTGAAATCTGGTGGTCCCACCTCTCCGTGCTGGCGGGCAATAATAGTGGTCTCTGTCACAACGTACTGCACAGATACACTCGAGTAAAATCACCAACTGAATGGACACCGCCTTGTTCACAACTGAAACTCACAGCTCTGCAATCAAAGTATTGGCTATGTGTCAAAATTCTATTCTCTACCCACGTCTGGACACAACACGGACACAACAACCACATCATACAGACAGGTCAGATCTCTCTGACCAAACAGCACATTTACCCTGGTGGTTTTACATCAGATAGGTCCTCCCAGACTATAGATTCTGAAAAATATTTATTAGTTTCCTTCCCTAAAAGTGGATAGGTAATATGTTTCATTATTCTCAACACTTGATCTGTCTTTCCTAACCCTTGTTGGAGTTTATGTATATTGTTGGTCCCTAGACCCTGACTTGGGCGGGGGGTCTAGAGCAAATCCCTACTTGTTTGTAAGGCTAGATTTCGATATGGCAGTATCAAATCACTCGAACATTAAACAATATTCAAAATATACAAAGAAATAATTTCAATCTTACCAGATTATGAATAAAGAACACAGAAATGCTAGCAAAACTCAGCTGAGCTGCTGGCTATAGTATGGCGTCCCTGAACTTATTTCACTTTCTTTCATTTGGAAATCACCACACTTTAAATACTGTGTCTATCATCGAACAACTATTGAGGAATGGCCCCACTTGCGCGTCTGAGCGCCGATAAAATGATTGTCTGTGGCCAATCACTGCCTAGGTTTATTTCAAATTCAAATTTCCTACTCTAAAGTCATTTCAGTCATGCTTCAGTCAAGTATGGATGTTTATCTGTTAGTCGGTCCGTCTCTACTTGTTTTTTTTTTTTTTTAAAACGTACTTGATTTTTGAACCAACCTTTCTCTCCCCTCCAAAATTTTGTCGTTAAAAGTTATATTTAGACACAGCTCCCACCAATGTCCCTTCGCTTCCCTACTAAGTAGATTTGAACACCTGCGTCTCGAGGTCGTGTTTTTTTGTGCAAATAGCGACACTTTTTATTCCATACGGTATGTCGCTGATGTGAACAACACTGTCTTTTGTATTATCTTCAATATTATCTATCCGTCTGTAAAATTAAGAACATATTAGTTCACTGCTCAGAATGGGCCATCCGGCCAGCTAATTTTTATATTCCTAACATTAATATTATGAAAAAGTTACTTTTTAATTTTTGTAATATTCCAAACATCCGCGTTCTGCCGATGAATTCAAATCAAAGGCTTGGTATCGCAAAAGCGACCAATAAATGACTGTGGCGTAACATATCCAAGGTCCCTTCTGTCGAGTTCCTTGCTTTATGTCAACTTGGGAAACGTGACTTTTCTCCGTTTCCCCCCCAATTGCGTCTCCTTAGCCTTTCCAGTCTCACGCAATCTTTCCAGTCATATTTTTTCCTTTTATCCGCCGTTCCCCTCCTGTCTAGCAAGTCAATTTTTATGGAGGGTGATGACCCGCGGTCTGGGCGATCATGTACTATCAGCAGCCTACGCATTATGTTTTTATCCTTACATGTTATCTTTGGAGGTAGTTTACCGTTGTATCTCTGTCAATTTCACTACACATCTCCCCACTTGAAAACATGCCTATGGCAAGTTCCAAAACCAGCGATACACATAGGTAAAATTACTCCTCACGTCTGCCACTACTCTAATTTTGATCACAGGGGTGCCGACTGAGGAAATCTGCACCGACATTCAATTTACGGCTTGCATAAGCGACTGGTTTCAGTTCCCCATCAGGTGAAGATGATCTTTGCAACAAAGCCCCTCCTAGTCCTACATTACTTGCATCGGTTCTTAAGACAAAGTCCTGTGTCAAATCAGGCAGTTTGAGAATAGGCTTGCTAGTGAGTTTTTCCTTTAACTCTTGGAACGCTAGTTCACACTGTGCAGTCCAAATAATTTTATCTGGAAGTCCCTTGCGAGTCAGATCAGTCAGAGGAGCACAAATAGCGTTAAAATTTTTGATGTATTTCTGATAAAATCCGCATAACGACACAAATGATCGCACGTCCTTTTTTGTTTGCGGCCTAGGTGCTCTCTGCAGTTTTTCCAAGTTCTTAGGATCAGGGGTCATATTACCCTGATATACAGTGTGTCCCAAGAATTCCAACTCTTTGCATCCAATACAACATTTTGTTGGCCTAGCAGTTAAGTTCGCCTCCCGAAGTCTATCAAACAACATCTCCAGAGCTTCAATGTGTTCTTCAAATGTCTCTGTGGCGACGAGAATATCATCCATGAAATTCGTGATACATGGGTTATTCAGGGGATCCAACAATTTGCGCATCATCCTTGAAAACACACTCGGAGCATTTTTCAGTCCGAATGGTAGCATATTGAATTCATAATGTCCATCCGAAGTGCTAAAAGCCAAATAAGGTCTCACTTCAGGCTTCACTGGGATCTGGTAATAGCCTTTACTAAGATCCACCTTTGAAAAGTATTTTGCCTTGTTCAGTCTGGCAAATAACTGTTTTGTGTCTGGTAATGGATCCACTTGTCCTTCTGTGACAGCATTCAGTTTCCTGTAATCTATGCACAGTCTGTGTTCCCCAGACGGTTTTCTCAACAAAACGACACTAGAACTAAAAGATGATTCACTGTGCGAAATAATCCCCTCCTTCAACAAATACTCTATTTCTTCCTTCAATGCCTTCTCCTTCGCGAACGGAATAGAATAGGCTCTCATACAGATTGGGTTTGAGTCTACCAGTTTCATGTCATACTGTAGCAAATTTGTATGGCCTGGTTTATCTGTTAATACATCTGTATGTTCCTCCAGAACCTGTTGAACTCTCTCCCTCTGGTTTTTAGTCAGGTGCTTACTGACTTTTACCTGTGCTGCGGTTTCACAAGGATGTAATGGGTATTCATGTGAGGTGAGTGGTTCTTTTTGCATCTGGGTTGCAATAGCCAAGGTCAATAAGGGGGTGCTTTCCTGGAGTGGTCTGTCCAGATACTTCTTTAACAGGTTTACATGATAAACTTTCTCCTTCCCCTTTTTGTCAATTTTATAGTTTGTTCTAGACACCTTCTCTAGAACCGTATATGGACCTTGCCAACCAATTTGTAATTTATTCTGGCTTCCGGGTAGTAGAAGCAGCACCTTCTCTCCGACTGCCAGTTCCCTGTCCTTTGCCTTCCTATTAAAATATGCTGCATGTTTCTTCCTGGCTTGCTTCAAATTATCATTTGCCAGTTTCCATCCAGCTTTCAAACGAGTGGTCAGTTCGTTCACGTATTGATACGATGAGGTAACAGTCTCTTCCGCCTTCTCATCTGTCCAGGTCCTTAATAGAGTTACATCTGGATCTTTAATTTATCATACTTATTTTTCATGGAACCCATCGGGTCCCGTCCATTAGAAGCTCCATAATGAGGACTTTTCTTTCTAGAATCATCACTCACAAATCGACCACTACCAATTTTTCTCTGGGGTTTGTCTCCCCACTTAAGATTGTTTATGAGAGATCTTCGCTCTCTTGTCTGTTCTTCCAGTTTATATAAGTCTGACCGAGGGATTGTCATCTTATCCTGGGTAAAATTTCTTCTTTGTACTCTTCGCATAGTGGCCATGTTAATCCATTCAAGTGAAGACTGGGTGTGAAAAGGGGGCTCCCATTGCACTTTGTCTCCTTGAGTATCATAATTTTTCTTTCCAGGCCTAATTTTGCCCCGTGGCGTTTCTAGGTCCTGCACATATTTTCCCTTTGTGGGTGTTCCCTCATGAAATATGCCACATGCTTCTACAAAGTTTTCAACATCGACATTTACGTCGGGCCAATAGTATTTTCGAGCAATCTTTTGGCAGATGGTACCGACTTTCTCATGGTCACTATCTTTTCCAACATGTAAGCTCCTTATTAAGTTTGCCCTATATATCTTGGGAAGAACTAACTGTCCGTGACCAGGGGATCTAGTTCCTGTCTTCCTATATAATAATCTGTTCTTCACAAAGTACTCTCCCTTGCTCGGAGGTGTGTGGCATTTGGGCAATTTTTTAAAACATGGCTTGAGTGTCCTATCCTCAGCCTGTGCCGTCCTCATCTCCTCTGGATGAGCATTTATAGGTTCACCTTCTTCCTCCTTCTTCTGTGACCTGGTCTGCACTGTCGCCATGATCACAGGTTTCTCGGGATTCCCCAAGAAGACGTATCTACACCCCAATATCAGAGGGTAGATTGGTTCATCTATCACTGCTGCTCTGATTTCTCCCTCCACATAGCGAGTTTTCACCGTTATCCTTGCGATGGGAAGTGTCATGAGTGGTATGTCCTTAGTCGCCCCTTGTATTTCCACTGTTTCTGTGGTATACTGACTTGGGTCCACTAGGCTAGACTTCACAACTGAATCATAATCCAAACCTGTATCATAAAGGCACCTTATGGTGACCCCATTACAAATAACATCCTCACAAACTGGGGGGTGATAAGGTTCCTGTTGTCCATTAGGATTAACCTTTAATCTTCGCGTCCCCGACTTCATTGCAGCAATGTTTGAAGGTTTCCTTCTCTACAAAATTCGGTGTTATGGTTATCCTTCTTGCACCATTTACACCATCTTTTTCCTTGGTTCAACGGTTTTCTTTCATTGAACTTTTGGTCATTGAACTGTGAGTTTCTGTCGCGATAGTCATTTCTTGGCCGCTCAAAGTTTGTCCTACCTTTATTTCCCTGCTCTCTATTATCAAATTTATTAAATTGCTGTGGAGCTTTAAAATTGTCTATGTGCTTCTTTTTAGCACCACTTACCTCTGCCTGAGCTGCCTGATACCTCTCAGCAACATTTAAAATTTCCCCCAACTTCTCTGCACCTTGTTCCATGAGAAATTTTCTCATGTCTGGAGCCATGGACTCTCTCAATTGCTCAATCATGATCATTTCTTTAAGATCTTGGGTCTTCCCCAGAGCCGTCCATTTCTCCAAATAGGTTTCTAGTCTAGCAGAGAATTGGTGGTATGTCTCCCCAGACAACAGTTTGGCATTTCTAAATTTCTTACGATAAAATTCACCATTCTTCTCGTACCTTAATAACAAAGCCTGCTTTAACATGTCATAATTGTCTTGGTCTTCCCTGTTCATTTTGGCAAATACTTCATAAGAAGTACCTCTCAATCCCTGTGATAGCTTTAAACTCCACCTCTCTCTCTCTAACCCATATGTAGTAGCTAATAACTCAAAACGTCCTAGGTACCCCTCTATGTCATCGTCTTTTTCAACAAAATGGTCTAAATGAAACCCCATAGCTGAGTTTGAGGCTCCCAGACTGGGCGTAGCATCTGAGGCAAAAGGGCTGGCACCATTTTCAGGAGCCGGGCCTTGTAATTCCAGCTCCCTTAGTCGTAATTCGTGCTCCCTTTGCAACCTTCTATCTTCTGCCTCCCTTTCGGCAGTCAACCTTTTTTCTTCTGCCTCCCTTTGCTGTCGTTTTTCTTCTGCCTCCCTTTGCTGTCGTTTTTCTTCTGCCTCAATCTGCAGCCTCTTAATTTCTCTATCAGCCTCAATTTGTAACCTCTTCTCTTCAGCTACCTTTCTATCTTCCCTTTCAATATATTTATCACATTCAGCCGTTACATATTGAATTAAAATTTGACCATCCATTCCCATCTCCTTTGCGGTCAGCACAGCAGCTGATCGGAATTTTGCTAGCTCCGCCATACTTTTCAGACAATATAATAATATACAAGCTAAATCTCTAACCAGTAAATACACTGAGTACTTCTTATGACTATAGTCTAACTAATTCTAACTAACCAGTTAACTAATTAATTATCACTGGCTGTGAAGATTCACCAACTTTTATCTGCAGGGACACTTTTAATTTTAAAGGGAATTTCACAATTTTTTTTTTTTTTTCTAATTTTATTTCTCCAACCAGGAGATCCTAATATTACTGTTGGGCTAATTATCCCTGGACAAGACCCCAATGTATGTAGTGGGTTTGATGGTATTGTATGATGGTGATATTACTAAATGTAATGTATGAGGCCAGCTGTGAAGGCTCCTGAGATAAAATGTAGTTGTGAATTGTCAGAAGGCCTTTCTTGCTACCACTACGACCTCACACTCAATTTTTTTTTTTTTTCTTAATGAATGTATCTATGTAAAATGTCTAGGGTAATGATATGTAATGTGGTGTGATAATTATAGATACACCCACAGATATTTAAGCAGACTAATAATATTAACAAATGTTAAAATACACTGAACTAACTCACGTGTGTAAAATTTTTGATAGAATTATATTACATTTATTTGTTCTGGATCAAGTTTTTATGTTGACCAGAACTTTTTTGTTAAAAAAAAGGATTTAAAATTATGAAAGAAATGCATGGAATGTTACATAATGAATGCAAGAGTGTACATATATAAGTACTAGACTAGTTAGTTTTATTAAAATGTTCTAGTAGTCATCTACTTGGGAGGATAGTTAATGCTTGTGCTGTTGGGGTGGCCTCATCACACCTGTCTATATTGACTACACAGTGTCCAGTAAATTGCAGGAATTTTATGGGGTATTAGTAACTAAAAGGCGTTGGTGAACTTCCAGCAGACCAGAGGCTCACTCATCTTGCATATGTAGCTCTGGTGCTGAAATCTGGTGGTCCCACCTCTCCGTGCTGGCGGGCAATAATAGTGGTCTCTGTCACAACGTACTGCACAGATACACTCGAGTAAAATCACCAACTGAATGGACACCGCCTTGTTCACAACTGAAACTCACAGCTCTGCAATCAAAGTATTGGCTATGTGTCAAAATTCTATTCTCTACCCACGTCTGGACACAACACGGACACAACAACCACATCATACAGACAGGTCAGATCTCTCTGACCAAACAGCACATTTACCATGGTGGTTTTACATCAGATAGGTCCTCCCAGACTATAGATTCTGAAAAATATTTATTAGTTTCCTTCCCTAAAAGTGGATAGGTAATATGTTTCATTATTCTCAACACTTGATCTGTCTTTCCTAACCCTTGTTGGAGTTTATGTATATTGTTGGTCCCTAGACCCTGACTTGGGCGGGGGGTCTAGAGCAAATCCCTACTTGTTTGTAAGGCTAGATTTCGATATGGCAGTATCAAATCACTCGAACATTAAACAATATTCAAAATATACAAAGAAATAATTTCAATCTTACCAGATTATGAATAAAGAACACAGAAATGCTAGCAAAACTCAGCTGAGCTGCTGGCTATAGTATGGCGTCCCTGAACTTATTTCACTTTCTTTCATTTGGAAATCACCACACTTTAAATACTGTGTCTATCATCGAACAACTATTGAGGAATGGCCCCACTTGCGCGTCTGAGCGCCGATAAAATGATTGTCTGTGGCCAATCACTGCCTAGGTTTATTTCAAATTCAAATTTCCTACCCTAAAGTCATTTCAGTCATGCTTCAGTCAAGTATGGATGTTTATCTGTTAGTCGGTCCGTCTCTACTTGTTTTTTTTTTTTTTTAAACGTACTTGATTTTTGAACCAACCTTTCTCTCCCCACCAAAATTTTGTCGTTAAAAGTTATATTTAGACACAGCTCCCACCAATGTCCCTTCGCTTCCCTACTAAGTAGATTTGAACACCTGCGTCTCGAGGTCGTGTTTTTTGTGCAAATAGCGACACTTTTTATTCCATACGGTATGTCGCTGATGTGAACAACACTGTCTTTTGTCATTATCTTCAATATTATCTATCCGTCTGTAAAATTAAGAACATATTAGTTCACTGCTCAGAATGGGCCATCCGGCCAGCTAATTTTTATATTCCTAACATTAATATTATGAAAAAGTTACTTTTTAATTTTTGTAATATTCCAAACATCCGCGTTCTGCCGATGAATTCAAATCAAAGGCTTGGTATCGCAAAAGCGACCAATAAATGACTGTGGCGTAACATATCCAAGGTCCCTTCTGTCGAGTTCCTTGCTTTATGTCAACTTGGGAAACGTGACTTTTCTCCGTTTCCCCCCCAATTGCGTCTCCTTAGCCTTTCCAGTCTCACGCAATCTTTCCAGTCATATTTTTCCTTTTATCCGCCTTTCCCCTCCTGTCTAGCAAGTCAATTTTTATGGAGGGTGATGACCCGCGGTCTGGGCGATCATGTACTATCAGCAGCCTACGCATTATGTTTTTATCCTTACATGTTATCTTTGGAGGTATTTTACCGTTGTATCTCTGTCAATTTCACTACACTTAGTTATCATCCGGTTTAAATGAGGGACATGTTAAGACAGAACGAAAGAAGGTCAAGCAACGAATAAATTATCGTAATGGATGTAAAGACAACCAAAGAGGATACATAGAAACTGTAAGAGGCAGCAAATGGTGTAATAAAATGTTGGCAGTACGTAAACTGCCTAGATAAAAGGTTAAAACTAGTAAGTTCCCAGATGCAAGGTCAAAACTAGTAACTCTTCAAACAGAAGGTTAAAACTAGTAACTGTCAGATTGTAGCGAAATGGTTTCTTTTGAGGGAGAAAGTGCAAGTTTGACAGACTTGATGGAAGAATAAAAGATAATATCTAGAGGAAAATCTTCCAGGCTGCAGGTTGAATGCACTGTCTCTCCTCGGGAATTAGTCCACTAGAAAACTTTCTTAAAAAAGAGAATTCTGGTGAAACTAACAGGATATTCTCTAGGCGATAAATTCTTGATCCGAGATCGTACAGAGGAATATGTATAGTACATATATTTGGATAAGAGATTTGGTGCCCAGCCACATTAAAAATATCCCGACCCAATAGTGTTTATTAATTATGGCTCTGCCCCCAGGGTGTAGATTTATGTTACTAAAACTATACAACCCATTTAAATATTACAAAGAAAATAACAACAGACTCTATTATGTAAAGTTTACAAAAATGAAGATAGAATCTCACATTATATTCAAATGTACAACTATATGTTCCCTAATCTATGAATGGTTCTGAACCATGTCAGAATTAATTTGTCATCATAGGACAATGGGAATATTCTGTAGTGGTTTTGCTGGCATGTTAAATTACTCATCTCTGATGATGCTGAACTTTTGTAATCTTGTTGCCAGGGGTTCAATCTGTCCCAGCACTCCAGGTCCAGTATGGCAAGTTCTTTTTAGGGTTTCAGAGGATGGCAGGTTGCTTCCTCTGTCTTGACTCAGGGTGCATCACCAGCTGGGATGGATTAAGTCGGCTCTCGAGAACACTGCTTATGGTTAGGTCTCCTGGTCTGACAACCTGGTAGGATCTGGATTGACAAACAATTGAAGCTTCATTAGCAGTCATGCCAGAGAAGTCATTTCCCATATCTGCTGGACGCTAATCGTCCATCAGAAATCTAACGAACATTCATAGTTAACATCAATAACAAGGTGCTATCTATTATCTATGAAATACTATAGCATAACTGATGTTATAAGCAAACAGGTGGATCTAAACCTATATCTGGCTTCCAGCTTGTTTACTGCATTGATTTTCAACATATGGGCTGTTAGCTTCACCAACTGTGAAGTTTGGGGCAGTGGTCATCAAAAGTTTGAGAACCACTGGTCTACCTTGTGCCCATAGAGCAGTAAATTCAATGTGGGGTCACTGTCAACAATGGTTTGAGAACCACTGGGTAATAGTTTTCTATTCTGCTGTAATATGTTGGGGTGTCATTGCTGCAAAGGTTTGAGAACCACTGAATTACAAGTCAGTCAACATATTCATTTATAAAATTGGCTACAGTGCTGTTGCCCATCATTACATAGCTCTATGTTTATGTGATAGGCATTCATATACCTTGATAATACCATCATAACACAGGATACATGCACATTAGCACATTAAAACCTAATAAGGATAGTTCAGAAATCATCAGCAGGGTATATGTATAGAAAGAATATTCCATGCTGAAAACACTAATATCCCAATCAAGAACAAGGGATAGGAAATGTGAACAAGAACATACTTATCAAGTTTGTATGATTGTGACTAAAGAACCATGGAACATTATAAGAAATAGGAAGTAAGTATAAGGACTCCTAGTATTTTCCTGTTCTGCTTAGTTCAGTAGTACACATCCCACAGTAACAATAAGGATGTGTAACAATAAGGATATACATCAACAATTTATGTGAGTAACTGACTTCAGCGAACTCATGCATTAAATTTGTTGAGAAGCATGTATATAATGAAATAACACTTTGTCACTGAAAGGAAATTCCATGTAGAACTTTGCTTAACAAAATATACTGCAATCTGCTGCTGATAAATGTATGATTATTATTTATGTATTCAAATAAACAATATCAGATCACTTACTCGCTCAGCTAAGATCCATTGCTGTTGACAGGACCATTTCGTCCCGGCTGGTCTGCCGGCTAATGAGAGAATGGCGCCTAAGTTGGCTGGGTTTTAAATTCAAGCCGGTCTGCCAGTCTAGGCTGCCGCTTCAAGAATCCCGCCTAAATTCTATACCTGAACTAAGTTTGACATTTCGTTCCTACCAACAACACACACACACATACACAGTTACTAGTTACTAGTAACTGCAAAGGTTTGAGAACCACTGAATTACAAGTCAGTCAACATATTCATTTATAAAATTGGCTACAGTGCTGTTGCCCATCATTACATAGTGAATAATTTATTGCTCCTGGCCGTGAGAATCCTGAGCTAGTAAAATACTGTGAAATGTAAGACTAAAGAGAGAGACACTTTCGGTTTCTTGTCTAGTGTAAGGGGAAATTTGTAGAGGAATAAAATAATAGATAGAAGAAAAAGTCGGTGAGAAGTCGTTCCACGACACAGATACAAGGTCAAAACTAGTAACTGTTCAAACAGAAGGTTAAAACTAGTAACTGTCAGATACATGGTTGAAACTAGTAACTGTTCAAACAGAAGGTTAAAACTAGTAACTGTCCAGATACAAGGTTAAAACTAGTAAGTTCGCAGATACAAGGTCAAAACTAGTAACTGTTCAAACAGAAGGTTAAAACTAGTAACTGTCCAGATACAAGGTTAAAACTAGTAAGTTCGCAGATACAAGGTCAAAACTAGTAACTGTTCAAACATAAGGTTAAAACTGGTAACTGTCCGGATACACTGTCAAAACGAGTAACTGTCCCGATAAAAGATTAACATTAATAACTACCCAGATACAAGGTTAACATAAATAACTTCCTAGATAGAATGTTACAACTAGTAACTGACCAGACATAAGGTTAACATTAATAACTACCCAGATAGAATGTTACAACTAATAACAGTCCAGACATAAGGTTAACATTAATAACTACGCACATAGAATTTTACATCTAGTAACTGTCCAGATACAAGGTTAACTTTAATAACTTCCTAGATAGAATGTTACAACTAGTAACTGTCCAGACATAAGGTTAACATTAATAACTACCCAGATAGAATATTACAACTAGTAACTGTCCAGACATAAGGTAAACATTAAAACTACCCTAAAAGAATGTAACAACTAGTAACTACCCAGATACAAAGTTAATACTAGTATCTACCCAATATAATGTTACAACTAGTAACTGTCTAAATACAAGGTCAACTACCCAGATACAAGGGTTAAAACTAGGAACTACGCAGATATACGGTTAAAACTAGTTTAGCTTTGCTTCGTGTCATGTAAAATGTCCTAATCAGTGTCGTCACGAAAAACAAAACAATCTTATCTACATCAAATCCTAAAATGTAACAAAGTGTGTGGTATTATTTTTGTAGATTAAAATGAAGCATTAAATATGCTTGCCTTACCTTGGTTCTGCAATGACCTATTTTCCATAGAAGGGAGGAGAAGAAAGTAGAAAAAGAAAACGCACGTCAGAAAAACGAAACAAAAAAATTGGTTGAAAAAATGAATGAAAAGAAAAATGAGTGGACAAATGAAAAAAAAAATAGTACTGTAATGGGATTGGCAAGAATATAATTATAAATTAGAACAAGAATACGACATTTACAAATAACGAATCACGACTTAATCGGCAGTGCAACATTCAAAGAAGTGATACAAGGCACATGATGATAGTAATAAAGTTACCACACCCCATGTAAGCTAAATGTTTGTCCATCTTTATTTTCTTTGTCTTTAAAAAAAAAAACATCTCAGATTGTTACCGTGACGAGATTTTAAAAAACGAGTCTTTCTGTTTTAATGTATGCTTTTTTGAAGATGTCTTCTGTTGATTATTGAGCAGATTAACACTGGCTTACATGGGAAGGGCTCTCATTTGATTGCGTTCTGTCAACTTCCGCTGCAGCAGTTAATGCGCACAAATTACAGTAAAACGTAGAATTGTATTCCTTTACTAGTGAATTGTCTTATCAGTAATGTTAGTCCCGTCTTTTCTCATCAAGATGGTAATCATTTTATGACGCGTTCCGGCCTGGAACTAGATTGTGAGCCTGTTGAAACAACGCGCATTTCTTCCTAATATACTTCCCTTGCGCAGGATGTTTTTGTTTTTCCATGAAATATTTCTGCGTGTGTTTGCTTTAAGTAACAAAATGTCTGGAATTTTCTGCATTTATATTATGCAGTTGCAGTGGTCTATGGTTCGATCCCCAGATGAGGTGGAATATTTTTAGGCCACAAACGGCTCCTGGGTCGACCCAGCCCCAAATGGGTACCAGAGCAACTCTGGGAAGGTTAAGGTGGCCGGCGTGATGCCGACCACATCACCCCTAGTGTGCCGACGGTCAAGATAATATGGGCCTAACACCATATTCCCAATATGCCTCAATGGGCGTCTAACGGGTTCCCTTACCTTTTTTTATGTTATGCAGTTCGGGTAAGTATGAAGCGCCTATGCTTTCGTGCCACTGTTTCCATTTTCCCTTACTTCTAAAGCAAAATGGTAATGAATGAAGTGACCATAAGATAATTTAGTGCCGTCATTAGGACATACAGCAGAAAGAGCACAACGTAATTGTTTCCCGCCATATTTTAGCGGGTAATTTCCTCGTATGTCTCTATTTTCTTAGCGTTCTGCCATAATGGAATTGCGTTAAAGTCTTGTCCCAACGCGGTTTGATTGTGACTGTGAAACTGCATTGTTTTATACATCCCGTTTTATTATTATTATTTGGAACTGTCTTATTCATTCATTCGTTCCATTTTTCGCACCATCTGGAGCATGGAATCATCATTACAGCTGGCCCCCTTGCAGGGAACCTGCGTCAGAACCTCTTATCTCTTGATGATGTCACGAGAGGGTTGAAGTTATTGAAATTATAAGATATCCTGGACACAAAGTTGTATCAGGTGATACCAGGATAGTGCCAGATAAGAGCCTGGTCTTATAAGTAATACCCTCTTCTCTGAAAAGAGTAAGGGTGTATAGATATCAAAGGTAGGATCAAGCTGTATAAATCCCTAGAGAAGATGGTAATATATTACTCTAAGTTTCTACGGGCCCCTCTCCAGATTCTCTTCTGATTATAGTATTAGCTCTGCTAGGGGTATTAACTAATTTATCTACCAACAAGAACTGGAACTTAACTTAAATAATTTAAGTAAGTCTGCTGGTAAATATTTACAATTTATTTTTACGGGTTTTTCTTTTCTGTTTGAAAAGCTCTCAATGAAATCAAATTCAATTACAACAGTAAATAAATAAAACCTAAAAAAATTGTTCTATCGAATTAAAAGCTCTCTAAATGTGTAGAAGGTTCTTGCTTGGTTGGACTCCTTCTAGTTGTATAAGGTTTATCTCTTAAAACTCATCTACTCTCACAGTTAATGAATGATTGTCTACACTGGCTTTATTTATGCCCAAACAGGTGTCATCATTAACTAGTATTGTCTATAATTGTGGTGTGACTCGGACACTCTACAGTTGCCTTGTTTTGCAACTCATCTATTAGAATGAAGCTGGTTCCACTCTTGTCCTGGAAGGAAAATTTAGTTGAACTTCCTCCAGGCAGTAGGTACATGATGACTGGCCCTCTGAACTCAAAAGGCGCATGCACCAGTAGTTCCTTCAGTAGTGGCTGACTCTTTTATGAGTAGTTAGGTTGACAGGATATAACCATCAGGCACATACAGTCGAGCTGTTAATGGGTATCTATTAGTCTGCACTTCAGATACAAACGGCAAAGGCAATCTGCATTAACACGCTGATGCTCACTGTATTTTTGAAATTCTTATGGCCTGCTTTTCTTTTTAGGGCACGTTCTATATATATATATATCCTAAGTGCATTTTATTCTATGCATACTCTAAACAGCAAAATTATGGACTAACCTGAGGTCACGATGTATTCAACCAGAGATTTCTCCCTTCCTATAGTACCATTCGTGCAAATCTCTGCACAGACGTGTAGAGCAACATTCCCAGTATTGCATTAGTGACCTCTTCCCGGTGGTACTTCTTTCATAATGCTGTAATTAAATGTCATCTTCCACTTGGTTGCACAGATCTGAACTGGCCATTTTGACGGCCTAATGCTTTAGTAAACACTGCATAAAGGTACCATCTGATTGGTTCGTGTATCATGCAGTTCTCACAAAGTATGGCGCGCGGTTTGAGTCAGAATTACTCAGAATGACGTGTTGTGAATCAGACCGCTTCACGACAGATGAGATGACCAACCTCATGCACATCATCATATTAGTAACTTCTTACGACACGCCTGCGCGAGTAGTTACCCCATTTTTCTTTGTTTTCTCAGAGACCCCTAAGAAATGCATGGGACATCTGCAGAAACCATTTCGCTTGAAAGGATATGTCAGAATGCGAACACTGAAAAACCTTGGTGAGACTGTCGAGTACAGCTTGCTTTGGCTGAACAACGATTATGATCTGGAAGTGAATGTTGTATGGCACACATGGAAATACAATATCTCTGCCAGTGAATGTTGTATGGCATCCACGGACATTAATAAAGCTATCACTCTTAGTAAATATTGTATGGCATACACGTAAATTAGTAACACTACCTCTGCCAGTGAATGTTGTATGGCATACACGTAAATTAATAAAGCTATCACTCTTAGTAAATATTGTATGGCATACACGTAAATTAGTAACACTATCTCGGCCAGTGAATGTTGTATGGCATACACAAAAATTAATAAAATTATCACTCCTAGTGAATGTTGTATGGCATACACGTAAATTTGTAACATTATTTCAGCCAGTGAATGTTGTATGGCATATACTAAATTAATAACGCTATATCTGCCAGTGAATGTTATATGACATACACATAAATTAGTAAAACTATAACTCCTAGTGAATATTGTACGATATACAAGCAAATTCACCATCTCTGCAAGTTGAAAGAGTACATGAAACCTCACCGTGGCAAGAAGTATTTTTTCGGTCCTACCTAATGATTAGACACACTTCTAATCCGAATCGACATACATCGGAGTTCGAATAAATACGAAATCAACTGTTAATTTTTAATATGGTAACGAACGGAGCGTTTTTTAATATGTTTATTGTTTAACACAAAATGTTCTTCCTCTAACTTGTAACTTCTAAGATGTACAGCAAATAACTTCCAGTCGCCAGACGGCTTTTATGATTGTTGTCGTGATTTGGTCTGTCTTACAACGCGTCATACCGAAAGCCTTACTGTGGGGAAACTGTCCGATACAATAGCCAATCAAAACGCTTCTTTCGTGGTGTGTATACTGGAATATTTTAGGCTTAACATAGAGGCCCATTTTGTGTAAATGATAGCACGAATTTATTTAATTTCTTAAGAACTAAAGATGTTTAAACGGAAAGGTATAGATATTTCAACAACGGTAATGTTACTTTAGAGGTAGGTGCAAAGACTTCCTCAAATAATAGTTCCTTTAGAAAGAAAAATCGTTTAAAATGACTATACATCAGGGTAGTCCCCAATTTAGTTAGTTTTTTTACGATTTTTTTTTTTTTTTTTTTTTTTTTTTTTTGTGTTAAACAAAATCATTGGAGAACAAGCTGAATACATTCGAGGCGAAATCTCTTAGGTTTATTATTTTATGTCTAAAGAATTCAAGCCTAATTGACAAATAGTGAGTATCCCTTTATTTCTTGTAAGAAATTGTCTCCGACTATATAACTGAAGGAAAAGACGATGGTCATTCAGGAATGCAAAACAACAGAATACCACTACGCCGCTTTGGGTTCGGAGGGTGCGGTACCCATTGCAGCTGGGTCGGCTCAGAAACACTCAGAATCCCTGAGTCGACGACACTTGGGCCTTCAAATAATTTGCCAGAGTCTAAGAGAGTTAAAACGAACAGTCAAATGGTTTCCCTTATGCGGTCGAAAGAAAAATCCTTATTATTAATGTTACGTTAGCCCGGTAGGTGCAAGCAGACTCCTCAAATATCACCCTTTCGCCAGAGCGGTGTTTAAAATGACTATTACTATCGGGTAGTCCCCCCAATTTAGTTAGTTAAAGCATGCATAGATTAAAATGCATTTTGCTATTTAAACAATTATTATATAGAACGGTAGAGATAAATTCACAGTGTAATTCTAGCTTTAAATGATCAAAATCGACCCAGAATTTAAAAAAAGATAATGAATGATAAAAATTTTGCTAATTGAACTGAAGGCAAAAATATACTTCAATTTTAGATTCCTAACTCCGTTTTTACCCCATGCCATCCGAGAGGGAGGGCGCGGTACTATAAAAGTCTTTGAACGTGGCTGAATTGAGGCCACAACTTTTTCAAAAGCCGAGCTGAACAGACGAAGAGCGGTAAAAAATGATAATGCCATTATACTTTGCCGCTGCATCTGACTAAGCAGACCTAGATGCCTATTTACAGCCTGTTACAGCTTGTGTGTATTGCCTGAGGGTAAGAAAGAATATATATATGTATATATTTATGTATTTTTGCTGTGTTTTAATCCAATGGTGTGTTAGGAAGTGCATGGCATGTGTTACAGAACGAGTGTGCTGCCGGTTGAAACGCAGGCATGTGTTGACTTTTAGAGACGAAAGCCAGCATTGTAAAATGTGTAGAATAATTGAGAATGATGGCACAAATACGACTGTAAGTTTAATAATGTAAATTTGAATGAGGATTTCTTAAGGAAATGACATTTATCAGGAACCTAAGGAAGGATTGACAGGAGTTGTTGTAATGAATCGATCAAGATATTACTTAGTACTTTTATACTAGGCCAAATCATTGTATGGAAGCAGATCACGGACAACTGGATCTAACTTAGGATTTATAAGGAAATTGTAGTCACAGTGAACTGGCTGTGATTGGTAGTGAGGTAAATTGTCCTGTGCATATGTTAGCACAATGTCTGACACTGTTTGTTACGTCAATTGTATGTAAGGATAGAATAGTGCTGGACCATACATAGGTTGTGATTATTTCTATTCCAGGTTTTATCCTGCAACTGCCAAGATTGTACGAGACATCCACTTCGGTGGGACTCTGTGGTACGACAGTTCTTGAAGTTTTTAGAACTGGTTACCCTGTTTTCCCAGCCTGGAGATCCAGACATTGAGTGATCTTGGCTGGAGTTGGATGCATCTCACCCCAACAAGATAAGTGGAATAGAAATTCCACTGGTCAGCCTATTCAGAATCTAACACCACTATAATAATAATAAAAGATACAAGAACAGTGTATGATTAATCCTTGTGGATAGAATGACTACATTACTACCTTCACAGTTCAACTCAAGTGACAATATAGCGTTTTAAAATAATTAATCAGTGTAGAGAAAAATAGAACTTTCAAGACAGGATTCTGTTTGATAATTAAAGTTTCTATGTTTAT
The DNA here is from genome assembly GCA_024509875.1 of Oreohelix idahoensis. NCBI lineage: Eukaryota > Metazoa > Mollusca > Gastropoda > Stylommatophora > Oreohelicidae > Oreohelix > Oreohelix idahoensis. The sequence continues at coordinate 96,335 of JAMPIV010006123.1, read as the reverse complement.
TTATTTTATGCTGTAAACATATTTGAATTTCTTTAAATTACCTAACCGAAAAGAGAACCGGTATAGGTTTAATAAATTGTAAATATGTACCACCAGACTTTCTGAAATTATTTACATTGAGTTACAAGTTTTGTTGGATACATATTATAGTTATAGAGATAGACAAGAATTAATATCCCTAGACAAATTAGCCAACATAATCAAATAATAATACATAATATCATAGGCGGATCTTGAAAGGGAGCAAATAGACTTTCAGGACATTCACTCTCATCTCTCCTGGAGGTTTATACAGCTGATCCTAACCTTTGATGTCGATACACCCTTATTCTGTTCAGAAAAGGGGGTATTTCTTGTAAGACCAGTCAAGATCTGGCACTATCCTGGTATCACCTGATACATATTTTTGTCCAGGATAACCTTATTCTTTACTACAACAAGACCCTTTCGCTACAATTGTCCTTCACCAGCTGTTAAAGGGTTTTCCCCCCCTGTATCTTGTATCCCTCTTATTAGGGCTGGGATAGATTTTAAAAAATAAATCTGTATCGGTTAATCGAATTTCTTTAATCAAAGATTAATCAATCAATTTCGAACACTTTGATAAATTATTTTTAAAAATCATAAATAACTTTCTTTAAATCATTAAGGATTTTATTTGTTTTACTTGTTATAATGTAACACAGTACTGAAAATATAATAAAAATATTGTTACAACCAAACAATTTATTATTATTGACCATACTCGCCAAATTCCATATCACAAACCTCTAACATAGCAAACGCTCTCGCATGTAAGCAAATAAACATAAACATTGCTAAAAATTGTATAATCGATTTAAGTTTGTTTTATCAATTAATCGATTTTTTTAAATGTTGACCGATTAATTGATTAATTAATCGTTAAATATTTCATCCCTGCTTTTTATGTTTGTCTCCATTCTTTTCTGCGTGTTTTTTTGTTTTTTACATTTACCCTTCGGATTCCCGAACAATGCCTGCCTGATGATATTATTACGATTTCAAGATTCCAAAATACACAAGACCCAAAACAAAAGATAAAAATAAAAGCAAACATGGCAGCTTAGTCATACATTACCAATTCAAGCACCTCGTGTTTCGTTGCAACTCTTTCGGTATATTATTTATTGTTAATTGTTCAGTTTTGTTTATATTAATTTCCAAGTAGAACTCCAGTAGAAGGGAAACAGGTCTGTGTCTGTTAATTGTCCACCGTCCCGCTGAAATGCACACCAGCCGTAACACACAATTGATTATTTATATCACGTGGTTCAACGAGATCACATGCTCACAGTGATTAATGGTTGTCTGTTTGAATCTTTCATGATGCTCTCTATACAAATAATGAATGGTCGTCATAATATGCGTCTTATTAAGTATTACTGTTTGTAATTAGCTTTTTAATACTAACATGGCTCATGAGTGGTTATCGCATGTCTGCTTAAAAAATTTAATATGAGCTTGTATGAAACATAGGGAATAAAATAATGTAGCATTTATTCATTTATTACAGTTCTGGATTCTGTAATCATTACAGTTCTGGATTCTGTAATAATTACTACTCTGTATTTTGTAATAATTACAACTCTGTATTCTGTAATAATTACAGCTCTGTATTTTTGTGACCGTGCTGGTGTGTAGTTGTAGAACTACTTATTACACTAGGTGGCAGATGGCACGCCTAGTGAAGTAATTCAAGTTTTTACACACACATGTCTCTTTTGTTTATCTTCCAAGTTAATGCTATTGTGAATGAGTACTGGCCATCTCCGCAAGAGTTGGTGATTCCTGGATGAACTACTTTTCCTCCTTTCTTCAACCCTCGACTCGTTCTCTTCCTTCTCCGTTGTTATTATAGTGACTGATCGTATAGTGGAATTTATAATGATTATTGATGATCGTTTTCTTCAGTAAGACAAATAATTCAACACAGAGCTCACATACAATTATATCCTAGTTGCTTCATGCCTAAGCTCTATATCCCATGTATATGCATAGTTCTCCTGTTAACATGTTTAGTGTGTTCTTTATTTATGCCTTTATTTCTTTCTGACCTCTGTAGAACTCCGTTACTATCGCTGAAAAGGGTTAGCTTAATTCATGTATAAGTATCAAGTCTCCTATATTTATGTATACCTACTTGCGAGAGCGTGTGTGCAATTCTTACAGAAGTCGACTTATCCAGTCGCTTACTTGTCGTAACTATTTCTGTAGACAGCTCATTGGTTCACTCTCTGTGAACTCACTCTGACAATTAGGATCTTCCTCTTGGAATTCATTCTAACCCATCTATTCGTATATAACAGTACCAAGCTTGACCATCAGTGTTACATTCACCTACTTCTCTTCTCTAGGTTGCTTAGTCAACAAAGTTCTCAACATTTATTTGACATGTCGACTTGCAATTTCTGTATTACTTATCCTGCAATTTTTCATCAATTTTTCAAAATCATACTTACAGACAAATCACTGAATCTCTCCCGAAATACACTCTCTACTGTGACTATAAGAACTTTCTTAATCATTTTCTACACTGTCTATACGAAACTTCTTAGTTATCTTGTATAGTTACTGACTAGAGCTAGCACATCCTCTGAACCTGCTAAAACGTATGCTATTTCTGTCTAACCATAGAATCCTTTAATCTTCTGAGTTATCTCTACAGCTTATGCATTTTCTGTATAACTTCTGAACTTTTCTGTATAACCACAGAGTCTGTTAAACTGGTGGCAACCGCCAAAAGCACTTCTTGCTTCTTCAACTTCTGAAACCCGACTGCCATTCAGAAACCCGCACACCTTTCTGACCTCTAGTCATTGTTCCCTGGTGCGTTTCTTTCGCTACCTCTGATTCGTTGCTCCAACCTGTTTTCACCTAAATCTATTGGCCAAGCCTTATTTACAACTCACGAGAAAAAATACTCACGCTTTATCAGCGCAAGCCAAGTCGGTGAACTGTTGTCTGTTATTTTCATATACTATTTTTTTTCCTGTGAACTGTCATAAGCGGTTCATCTGACTTTGCCAATAGCATAAATAATGCTTGGGCAAACCCCACGGCTGTGGTAAAGTAGGATGTTATAAATATTTATAGGGGACTTAGTGTACTGACTGAGATCAGCTGTGAAGGTATCTGTATCTAATAGGTGTAGTGTTTTACAGATAACCTTACTTGCTACCACATTTATACCTCAGTCAGAATTATTCTGGAATATTGTGATGACTACGTTAAATGTCTAGGGTTATGTAAATGATGAAGTGTAAGTCACAACAACAACAGACAGATAAACAATTTAATTTATTCCACCACACTTGACAACACTGTGACACTCACACACATTTAACACTCTATAAGACTATCTTAAATGAGTCACTGGTAAAGTTTCAAATATATATGTATTAATTACTTTCACTAATATATATCCTGATTCAACTACACAGTGAACCAGGAATCACAATCAAATGTAATCACAATTTATATGTACATAATTTATAAATATGAACCTTGTAGTGACATATTTTATTAGTATTATCCTATGTGTGTCAGTTGTGTAGTAGTACTATGAGGTAATACTGGTTTTGTTTTTCAAGCTATGTTGTTATTTGTCATCATGACTTCAAGTGTTTGTTTATCTTGGAAATAGTATGGGGAATCTTCACCGTTCCTATCAATTTAAACAATGTATTGACCCTCAGTTTTACTATAATGTCAAGTTTTGAGGGGGACACATAATGTTGAGCTCCTCTGGCCACAGAGGCTTAACTTTCGTGATGGCGGCAGGAAAAGACTCCTCTGCTCGATTGCTCCCCTGTGTTCTGGTGACACCTCACTGGTCGCTATCTGGACCCAGGAGTATGCTGTCAGCCTCTAGATTCAGCAAAGCTCAGACCAGGGGCTGCTCAATAACTTTAGGACCACGGTCCCTGAAACAAGAAGGTTGTACCTCCTATTTCATAACTAATTTATAATCTATTTCCAGACTGAACACAATACATAACAAACACTGAGTTCAGAGCGGTAGGCCAACTGTCAGCTTCATCTGAGACAATTTACACCAGTATACTCCTCCCTAATGGTTACTACGCCTCTGCAATTCCAGCATTAGTTCTTTCTAGTCAATAAGGTAGGTGTCAGTGTACTGTTTGGCAATTCCATGCAGTTTTACTTTTCTCCGACACCTTCTGTTCAGGTTGGAGCACTATATAGGCCTTGCCTCATGTTCGCTACTGAACCACACACATATACAGACATAAATTATCAATTTATATTTAATTTTCATTAAAAAGATATCAAATATTTCAAGCTTACCACAATTCATGGAAATAATACTCAATTACGTTGACTGGCAATGAATATGGCACAAAATCCGACCTGCCGCTGTCTCAGGCTTTTATTTAGAAAAATATAAGCTGAATCTCAACGCACTGTTGCTTTAGAAAGTTTATTTGAAAATGTGGTGCTGAACTGACGCTTCTAATTGACTATATTGGCGGGTCTAACCAATCGTGCCATGTTTACACAGCTTTTCAAAAAAGTACCTCTACTACTGTTTCCCCTAACAACAAAAAATTAGGATTTGTAGTCCGACTAATCGTGTTTCGCCTTACATTTACTGCGCTCCAATCAAATAGGATTTAACATGGGGACCTATTTCCCGTACAATGGTGGTTTCAAAATCTGCCACTGAGCGATTCTGATTTTGGTGTTGTCTGACACCCTCACTATTTCTTTTGGCTATAATTTGTTAATTCCTAGACTATTTGCGTAACACTTAACAAATTATTTGTCAGCAAGTCCTAAGGAACCCAAATATACAAATTTAAGGGAGCTAAGTGGCTGCGTTCAAAATATGTATTTTCTAGGATAGTCGTGTATTTAACAGTAAAAATATACAGCTACAATGATTACATTTTCAAATAGCGTGATGATGCACTATGATAATAATATTAAGAATACTTAAGACATGTCAAATATCTTCGGCATGTGTGTTCTGAGTACAAAAATATTAATGCAAGATAAACTGAAGGCTTCGTCTGAAAGTTGGGATTAAATGGAGTTTATTTATAGGCATGGGGAATATTTATAACAATTGCGATTGCTTATTAATCAGGTAACGGTTAACAACGTTCAGAAGACATACACACTTAGACCATACGGAAAGAGAAAACGATTGAAAGGATTTAACGGGCTTTTCTATACTTATCTGTGCTTAAGTGTAAACTATTTACGAGAGAACTTTCGTAAAACCAAACGCACATTTAATGTGCGACTTAAGAAAATGGTGTTATAACCTGTATCATTGTATGGAGGATATATACAGCCGTGTCTAGTACTCTAACCTCTATCATTGTTATGAAGATATATACAGCTGTATCTTGTGCTATAATGCATATCATTGAGTCAAGGATAAGTACACCAGTGCCTAATTACATAACTTTTATCATTCTGTGAATCGTACATACAGTACAGTGCCTGCTACAATAACTTCTATCCTTGTATCAAAGATACATACAGCTGCAGCTAGCGTAACCATGGATAAACTACCAAGATTGGAAGTTGTAGGTGATGAAGTCTTGCGGCGGTACGATCTGGCCAACCGAGGCCCAACCCCGACGTTAGAAATATCTGATGAGCATGACAATCCTCCTGGTGACTCCAAGGACGAGAAACCAAGCTGGCTGCAGGCAATAGACGACAACCAAGCTAATTTTGGCTTTACCTTTCTCAAGGTAAATGCACATTGTTATGTTTTTATTCGTGTTTATTTTTTTGTTGTTGTTGTAGATATGGACACATTTTATTTTCAATTTATGAAAATAATGTTTTGTATTCGCGTTTTTATTAACACAGTATACATGTAAAAAAATTTTGCAATCGGAAATATCATTAGTCGCATTTTCAAACCCATGCTCTATTATGGGAGGCAAAAAAAGACATCAAATAAAATAGGACCACGAGCTGCGCTGCTTGAATAAAAAATAAAAAATAAATATTTTAAACACACGCTTTTAATGCACTAAAAACCCAAAAATAATTTTTCAAGGAGTTTATAGCTTGCAGTAAAAAAATGTAACATCAAATGGACAAAAAGCGTGGGGCGCTTAAGCGTTTATCATATATTTTATCCATAAGTGTGTAATTTAGTATAAAGCAGAAGTTAATTTCATGCAGAATCAGCGCCCCACGTTTTTTGTCAATTTGATGTTACTTTTTTTTACTGCAAGCTATAACTCCTTGAAAAATTATTTTGTGGTTTTTAGTGCATTAAAAGCGTGTGTTTAAAATAGTTTTATTTTATTTTTTATTTTCTTCTTTTTAGTGTTAGAAAAATTATGACATACTAAAACATAAACAATATTTTTACTTATTGTAAATCTGGTCCAAAATTTCGTAAGCGATCCATTTCTTTTAGAGCGTCAATATTACATGGCTTTATGCCTGTTAATTACGAGCATCATGGCATCAAGCGAATCAGGACATCTTTGATTCAGACTATGCAGGGGTACAATGTTGCGCAATGGTTTTGGCGAATATTGTGAGAGCGACAATTCTTACACCAAATAAATGGAACACAAACACTCTAAATTGCAATAAGATTGAAGCAGATGGAAGTAATTAACTTGCTTATGGCCTCTGATTTGTTTCATTTCTTTACGAAAAACTTTAATTACTCATAATGTCATAATTTCAATATTAAATTATTAATAATTGACAGATTATTGTATTGTCATGAGGAATACACAACTATGCCAAGTTTCAGAGCTATTGCTCATCTGGACGTGATTGAAAAATCAATTGCTAGATTTGAAGGTGACATACAAGTGAGTTAAATAAAAGCGTGTAAAAGAAAAAGAGGACCGACAGAAAAAGGAGAAATAAAATTATAAAAAAATGGACGCAGTGAAAGAAAATGTAAATTGGTCGTGCACGGACTGTACACAAGGGCAACAAATAAAATAAAATAGACACCAAGTCTTAAAGAAAACAGATTAGACATGGAAATTATAAATTAGCAACAATTTGAATTACAGAGACACAGGTCTTAGAGACAACATAAAAGCCATGGAATATATCAAGTAGCAACAATTGAGATTATAAAGACGTAGAGACAACAGTAAAGCCATGCAATATATAAAGTAGTAAACATTGAAATTATAAAGACGTAAGTCTTAAAGACAAAATAAAAGCCATTTAATATATAAAGTAGCAACAATGGAAATGATACAGACATAGTTCTTATGGAAAAAAGACTAGACATGGAATATATAATGTTGCAACATTTGAAATGATACACACATAGGTCTCACAGACAAAAGACTAGACATGGAATATATAATGTAGCAACATTTGAAATGATACAGACATAGGTCTCACAGACAAAAGACTAGACATGGAATATATAACGTAACAACAATTAAAATTATAGAAACGTAGATCTTAAAGACAAAAGGCTAGACGATGGGATATGTAAAGTAGCAACTGTTGATATGTTAAAGACGTAGGCCTTACAGACAAAAGACTAAACAATGGAGTACTTAAACTAGCAACAATTGAAAATATAAAGACGCAGGTCTCAGAAATAACAAAACAGACGATGAAGTATGTAAAGTAGCAACAACTTAAATGTTAGACTAGGGGTCGTTATAAAGTAGATCCCGATCTTCTGGTCATTTACATGGGATGATTTGGTAGACCTCTAGGTCTCTAAGGGGGAAAAGAGAAAGTGTTTAAAGTTAGAGAAATCTGTGCACTAGCCCTCTCGCACCGACATTTATAGCTCGGTATCGCCAGGATTAAAGATACTTGTTTCGGCGTTCCCAATGCAAACTTACGAGCTAGCTTGTAATAATTCACTTTAATTGCGAACAGCATGATGGGAGTTCGATCTTTCCTTTGAAGTGAAGTTAAATTGAATAACATATAATTTATTTACAATTTTTCCCCACTTGTCTATGGAACGCAGGCAGCAGATCTTGCTGCGATGATAAATGTTAACATACTGTAGTTTTTTTTTTTTTTTTTGGGGGGGAATCTGAGTGGCCCAGGGATGGACATTATTTGCAGAACGAGTGGTTCCTAGTGATGTTATATTTCTCGCTGGTCCCCCGGAAAGTGAGATCGGATGCCTAGCCTTCTCGGATAAGGGCGAAAAAATAGGAGGTCCGTTTGCAAGACTCCGTATGTAAATATAAATGCAGACTACAGCATGGTTTGGTGTGGTTTTAAGGACCATCAGCACAGTGTATGAACTCCGTAGCACCGGGCGAGGATCCCAGTGTGTGTATACATCAATCACACATGCTATAAATAAGTTTGTGGTGGATAGGCTTCCTAATTTTTAAGTTTTGCTAGGGCAGCGGCCGTATGGTCCTACTCCTTTACGATTTCCAACTGCCGAGGGGTTTTTAACGTGCTCAACTTGCACACGGTAACGCTTATTTTTCGTTCTTATCCGAGAAGGCTAGGCATCCGATATCACTATGCAGGAGATCGGGGGGGGGGGGGGGGTATTACATCATTAGGAACCACTGGTTTCTGAAAAAAAAATGCTATCAATTATATTCCCTGTACTGGGAGCGAACCTGAAACCTTTAGAATTAGAGGCAGGCGCCATACCTCTGAGCCACTCTGACCCCGACCACTCTTAAAGACAACAGACTTGCTATGAAGTATAACAAAGTGGCAACAATTAAGTTATATAGATTCAGGTCTTAAAGGCAACAGACTAGCTATGGAGTATAACAAGGTAGCAATAATTATGTTATATAGATTCAGGTCTTAAAGACAACAGACTAGCTATGGAGTATAACAAAGTGGCAACAATTAAGTTATATAGATTCAGGTCTTAAAGACAACAGACTAGCTGTGGAGTATAACAAAGTAGCAAAAATTAAGTTATATAGATTCAGGTCTTAAAGACAACAGACTAGCTATGGAGTATAACAAAGTGGCAACAATTAAGTTATATAGATTCAGGTCTTAAAGACAACAGACTAGCTATGGAGCATAACAAAGTAGCAAAAATTAAGTTATATAGATTCAGGTCTTAAAGACAACAGACTAGCTATGGAGTATAACAAAGTGGCAACAATTAAGTTATTTAGATTCAGGTCTTAAAGGCAACAGACTAGCTATGGAGTATAACAAGGTAGCAATAATTAAGTTATATAGATTCAGGTCTTAAAGACAACAGACTAGCTATGGAGTATAACAAAGTAGCAACAATTAAGTTATATAGATTCAGGTCTTAAAGACAACAGACTAGCTATGGAGTATAACAAAGTAGCAACAATTAAGTTATATAGATTCAGGTCTTAAAGACAACAGACTAGCTATGGAGTATAACAAAGTAGCAACAATTAAGTTTTATAGATTCAGGTCTTAAAAATAACAGACTAAAAAAGCAGTGTACGGAAACGATGAAAACAAACATAGATAGAGAAAGTGGTGGAAGCTTTTATGAAGAGGAAACGCCCTCATTCAGTGTACGCCCTAGAACGTCATAACATCATCAGCTGACGATTAACGTTTTAAAGAAAGCATTAGCGAAACTAATTCGGGCAGAGACATCTTTCAGTCTGTAGTGGAGAAAAAAAAGGGAAACTTCTTTGATGTTAATTTTCACAGTCTGTTTGCTTCGAAAGTAAAGACAACTGCATAGCAAATGCACAGTACATGCTCATCTGAGCGTGAATCCCAGTTTTACCGTAATTTAGATATGATCTTCCTTTGTTTATGTATTCTATGAATGAATATTAAAAACGTTTTGTGGGACAATTTACATAATCTTTATGTCAGATGTTATCATTAAGCAAGAACTACAGAAAGACTGCATTTATCCAAGTTGTTTTATGAGGGGAACATAATATTTTAGTGCATTCTAATAGATTGAGCTAAAAATAAAAGAAACAGGCAAAAGTATTCACACAAGGAGGCTGTGAAGGATATTCAAGAATTCGAATCTCCTGTAGACATGCAGGGCTTAAGGAAGTACGGGGCCCGATTCGAAAAGTTTCGACGTGGCTTCTGCAGGGATAATTAAAAATCAAGCGCACACAAAAAAAAACTCCTTTCTACCACGTATTAATTACTTTGCATACTAAAAATAACAATATTTTTTTCGTACACTGTGTCTTGTGAAGTTCCTGGCGATCTGTGAATATTCTTCCTTCTTCCTCGTTCGCCCTGAAAAGGACGGTCGTTGCGTTGTGTCTGTTTACGCCGTAGCTGTGATATCTGCACCTTTCGGTCGACACATCCGACTTCAGCACGGCATTTTTTAGGGACCGGGTTTGCCTTCCCATTTCGATCCGTACTCGCTCAGCCAGACTGCACTGCTGCAGACTGTTTCCAGGACCACCTCGTGGAGGTGGAGTACAGTCTTGACCAGCTCTGGTTCGCTGGTCCTGATGCAAGCAGTCAAGCTATGGGTAGCTGACTGCATTCACTATTGCTGCATCTTGGGGTCCCGATCTGTGAATAGACAAAGAAAGAACAGGAGCACGACACCCTCACCCACGTCGTACAAGATAACTAATATGAGATTGTGCATGGTACTGTCAGCCTCATGTAAAACAAATCTCAACATGAAACCACCATTGCAAGAGGATGTGACTGCTTGGTGCAGGCTTCCTGTAAAGAGACCAGCTGCAGCTCTGTAAGCAGCACAAAGGAACACGATCATGACATTGTGTCTTATGTTATAAACATTAACGTGTTGTCAAGAGCAAATTTACTGTACACCTCACCTGTATGTTTTCGAAACTAATCTTCCTTTCCTTCCGTTCGTCAAAATCTGTCCGTATATTGCCTAAGTCTTAGCCTATTACTTCGCGATCAGTTGATATGATCGCCAAATTCTTTAATCGACCTTCCTGCATTTTTGATCGCAGATATGTATTAATTAGATTTAGAGCCTAGAAGCTTCTTTCAAAATATTTTAATTGCTGTAAGTAAATTTAGGAATGCTATTGATTGGTTATTAAATGCACGAAATGGAATTTTAAGGTTTCTTTATCCAGATGGAAAATGTAGCATTTACGCTTCCAGTTCTTCATGAAGCGTGTAGTTATTTGTCAACTGATTTCACGTGTGATTTCAATTCGTTTTCCTGCACTACTTTTACTTCTGTAAAAGCGTTGTGCGGAGCTCTTCTAAGAGACCTGATTTGGAGGATTCGGTGGAATTATCCTAAAGCCGCCCCAGCCTACAGATGTTCAATAATACGAGCTTCCAGAAGCGACATAAGTCATCCTGTAGCAGCCAACAATTTAAAAATTCGGCCAAAATAATTGCGTCTTGTTGATCTTAAATAGCATTATGAGAAATATAGCAGCTTTAATTTGTTAAATAAGAAGCTTTTCACTATAACCTGGTATTAGTGATCGTCGTGAGTAGTTGCGATGTAATGTTTATGCTCAAGTGAGGTTGTGGCAGTCAATGCCAAGTTTTCTCTTTGTTTATTGTAAACATTCTATCGTGCTGGCAAATTTTTCAGTAGACGTCCTTCTGCCGTGCTAGCTGTCTCTTCAGTAGATGTTATTCTAATGTGCTAGCTATCTCTTCAGTAGACGTTATTCTAATGTGCTAGCTATCTCTTCAGCAGACGTTATTTTGCCGTTCTAGCTATTTCTTTAGTTGAAGTTATTCGGCCGTGCTAGTTGTCTCTTCAGTTGACGTTATTCTGTTAGGCTAGCTTTCTCTTCAGTAGATGTTATTTGGCCGTGCCAGCGTCTCTTCAGTAGATGTTATTTGGCCGTGCCAACTGTCTCTTCACTAGATGTTATTTGGCCGTGCCGTGCCAGCTGACGTTAATCGGCCGTGCTAGCTGTCTCTTCACTAAACGTTAATCGTCCGTGCAAGCTGTCGCATCAGTTGACGTTTTTTTAAACCATGATAGTGATCTCCTCCGCAGACGTTATTCTGCCGTGCTGTTGCTGCTACTAATATTACTATTGCTGATGCTGCTATAATAACATATTACCACTACCATAACCCTCACTGCTGCTACGACCATTACTGTACGGTATCGACTAATGCTACTACCACAGCTACCATTGATACTACAGAACCTACTGTTTTTCACTTTTAGCAGTGTAAATGTACATTGTCCACTTGCCAGGTCTGACTTGTAAAAAAAGCTTGTGTATCAAAAATTTCGCTGCTGTAGAACCCATAATCATTTTTTTAATGAAATTATTAACTTCCCTTAATTCTTCTTCGTCAGAGCCCCCTGCATGACTTAGATTGGTTAAACTATAACAAGTCACGCCCAGTTTCCTTCGACGAATATGAGATACCTTCAGAAACCAGCACCTTTGACCTCTCCAATACTTCATCCAAGGAGCGACGAAAACGCAGAACGGTCACGTGCTTAGTTGTGACCTTGATTACCCTGCTGCTGTTTTTAATAGCCGGTCTTGTGGCTATTGGGTTTCTGTTTGGTCTCGGAAAACAAGGTAAAGCAGCTCATCCATCCAACAATTCACCAATTATCCATCCATCCACTCATCGATCCTTCTTCATCCATCCATAAATTTTCATCCTTTCAACAAGTCATCCATATATCCACCATCAGTGGCGGCTGTCTTTAATGAGCTGTTGAGCTGCAGCACTCCCTAAGAAAAGGACTGCATACTGCTGTCTCTACTACATTATAATACATAATACGGACAGACCAAAAAATTGAGGTTACACCGGAAGGGTTAAATAAAAAAAAAATAAATAAAAAATTATCTATCACCGTATTGGAGAAAAGTGCTGCAAACGATTACAGCTCAAGTGACCTTGACCTCTTATAAGCGAATGCTTGTCATACACACAGCTAGAGGCGAACTACGATTGGTTTGAATGTTTTAACCAGAGCTGCAGCCATCCACAGCTCAAGTGCAATGAGCAAATTAAAGGGAAGTTACAATGACAATTTTAAACACGAGAAATAGTAGCATACATGTCCGTGTAACCGGTTTGAGACTCGGGAAGCTGCTACGACTGACAATGATTACTCCTAGTTGCAGTAAACATTTAAAATAACTTTTCAGAACTTCTTGACAGATTTTAGATGAGATAAGACACTAATCATTTGTGTCTGGGTTGATATTTCACATGGTAGTCACAATTTGTGAGTATTATGTATAGTATTTTAAATGAATGAACAGTGCAGCACCCCCAATGACAACCCCCTGGAACCGCCACTGTCCACCATATAAATCTATCTGTTTATTCACACATAAAATATACAGGTAGACCCAAAGCAGCTATTGCCGGAGGGGAGTGTTAGAGACTTGACTAAACTATGTCTAGTTTAATAAGGTGAGGTTACCAGTTCCCATCGTAGCTGACATTGCACTCCCCAAATCAAGAGCAAAGTAATATGCCCATTTAAAGCTGGGTAGACTGGAGCGTGACGGTACCAGGTATCGATCCCGAAGCCCGATAACTTTGTTCCGAGAGGCAAGCACTCTAATCACTCTGCCAATGGGATGCTGCATCCATACACACACGTTAAAAAAAACACACACTATATATATATATATATATATATATATATATATATATATATATATAAATAAATAAATAAATATATATATAAATATATATAAATATATATATATATATATATATATATATATATATATATATATATATATTTATTTATTTATTTATATTTATATTTATATATTTGGGCTGGGATCTTTAACGACTAATTTAATCGATTAAAAATTTTTTAATTCATTAATTAATAACACCACTTTTTTCGATTATTCAATTTTTAGCAATGTGATACGTGTCGTTCTGTCTATTGTTTCGGAGAGAGTCTCCGTGGCCAAAGTAAATTAGGGGTAGTCCAACAACACGTAGTCAGTATAATTGTATTGAGCGGACCAACACATTTCTCACAGTTATACACAAATGCAGTTTATTATTTTTCTACAAAACAGCTCCAATTATAATTATGTAGGCCCAAAGGCAAATGCAGTATTACAGTTTCGTCCAGTCCGTTCTCTATGAAACGCTGGTCATTTTCACTCATTCCAAATTTTATTTAATATCGTCCATCATTATGAATAATCCCACATTTCCTTACTAGAAAAAGCCAGGACACCTCAACCAAGTATCTTGGTGTCCTGGTGATCGAATAATTCAGGAAAAACACAAAATACTGCAGGATCTCAAAACATATGCGTCCGCTCACTTCAAAACACAAGCCGCATTTTTTATTGCAGACGATTTCCTAACTTCTGCTTTTAATTTATTCACGTCTGCTAGTCAACCCTATAGGCATGACGTCACTTTCTTTATTAATAAATGACTCCGTATAAAATACATAAAAAAGGAGCCCTATCGAGCTACCTATAATATTGACATAAATGTTATGAATTTTAATCATAACATCAACCCCCCCTCCCCCCGAAAAATAATGGAAACAAAGTTTTCATTATTCCCGTGGTGTGAGTATAACATCAACAGAGTGAAATATGGTAACATCCAATTTCACTGTAAGCACGAAATAGCATAGCACCCAGCTTTCTGCCCTAGGGTATGCAATTTAACACTAAAAGTGCGGTCCATGGTTAATACCAAAGCCAATGTCTGATTTGGACACATTCATTTTTAACAACAATGTGAGGTCGCCATAACTAATAGTACAAAGGGATTGACATAAGTCCTGGGCCTGACCATGAAGGAGTCACAGGAGGAAGATGAAACTTGGCACATTTAAAGTTCATCATATTAGCACTGAATGTGTGAAGTACGCGTTTGTTTCTTCAATGGGTTTTCCCGCTAACGTGCACGGCGCAGTGTACCCTATTGATCGGATCTGCTGCTCCAAAGATTTGACAAAACAATGGAAAAGAAGGAGGCCAGAGCTGTGATAAAATTTCTGATGTTTCAGGGAAAAACACCTACAGAAATACACAGGGAGATGGAACCAGTGTTTCGTGATTCTCGTCTTTCATATACTTCGGTAAAAAACTGGTGTCAACAGTTTAAGTGCGGCCGTTCAAATGTTGCTGATCTGCCAAGATCTGGTAGACCAGCCTCAGAGTGCAACGATGAAAATGCAACAAGAGTGAAGAAAATCATTGACCAGGATCGAAAAATGACATTTGTGGAGATAGCTAGTAGAGTAAAACTAAATGAAAGAACAGTTTATAGAATTTTACAGTACAGACTGAACATGAGAAAAGTGTGTGCTCGCTGGGTTCCGCGACTGTTGACACGCGAACAGAAGCAAACGAGGGTAAATTGCTGTCAACAGTTGCACAAAAAGTGTCAGTCAAAAATTTTTTTGGAGACTATGGTGACAGTAGATGAGACTTGGATACACCATTATGACCCCGAATCCAAAATTGCCAGCATGCAATGGAAAACCCCGGGATCCCCAACACCTGTCAAGCCGAGAGCGCAGAAATCTGCAGGAAAAGTGATGCTGACTGTTTTTTGGGACGGCAAAGGTGTCCTTTTGAAAGATTATCTGCCTCGTGGCAACACAGTTAATGGATAGTACTATGCAGATCTTATCACCAAACTAAAAAGGTTGTGACCAGGAAACGAGGGATAACGCGCACTCAAAATCTTCCTTTGCTTCAAGACATCGCGCCCTCTCACAAAGCACGGCTTGTGCAGCTAGCAGCCAACGATTTGAATATTGAAACTCTTCCACACCCACCATATTCTCCAGATTTGGCTCCATCAGACTTTTTTTCTATTCCCAAATCTTAAAAAACAGCTAAAAGGAAATCATTTTGACAGCGATGAAGAGGTTATACTGGCATGTGATGACTGGTTTAGTTTGGAAAATAGGGTGTTCTACTCCCAAGGTCTTGTCAAAGTCAAGCAGAGATGGCAGAAGTGTGTCAATTCAGACGGTGGCTATATTAAAAAGGAATAAACACTATACAAAATTTCAGCTCTCTGTGACATGTCCTTCATGGTCAGGCCCAAGACTTATGTCAATCCCGTTGTACTCAACATATAACAAAAATGATGGTATCAATACATGCATTCACATACCTCACACCGTCCAATAACATCTATCAGTCAAGTCCAGTATCAGTTGTCAATTAATTAACTTATTGATCAACAGCAATAATGCAAAACATTAAAAAATAAACAAATAAGTAACTAGATGACATGAGGCAGACAATCATATTATTAAAGTGAATGAATGCAACATCGTACGCTAAAAGATTAAAGTCATGTGTACATCTTAAGTATCGGAACAATTGTATTGTGGTGTCAATTTAAAAAATGTTATTTTGCACCTAACGAAATTGTGTGTGCAATTAGGTAAGAATACGCTGATGTATGGTACAAATTGTCAATAGTATTGACAATCCTCAAAATGTTCACTCAGTAATTAGTGTGAGTGTAGTAATGTCTTGTATCAAAGACCGAATCTTCTCTCGCGAATTAAAATTGCTTAACAGTTAACTAAAGCACTGTAGTTAAAATTCGTAGTGTTATAGTATTATAAACACTAGTGAAATAATACACAACTAACGTCCAGCGAAAATATTACTAATTAAGCACAAAGTTCATGTCCATGATTCTCTGCCATAATATCGTATGTTCCTTTCTAAATTCATGATAAGTAACAATGCCCCTGTCCAACAAAAGGCACGAAAGGATTTCAGTAGTTTCGTCCCTTTGACCATGCGAAGAATTCTCGAGTTACGTCCCTTAATTTTAGACGTAGTTGCAAATAATAGAATAAACCAAGATTTTGCATTCAAAATATCCAAATGTCACATCACTCTTAGACCACCAATGAATGTGTGTTTGTTTGGACATAAACCGAGTATGACCACTGTTAATAAGGTACAAGACATCCACGTAATGCGCTGAGTAAAAAGAGTTACAACTCGAAATTGGCGATATCAGCATTCATCATCATTATGTACCGAGTGAACAGATCAATAACTGTAAGTACTGTCAAAAGAGTCATTGAGAGATTTCCTTCAATTTCAGATGAAAAAATTCAAGGTAGTTCTCTGCGTTGGCATTCCTCACCGAGTTATTGTACATTCTATCCTTGGACAGCAGCAATAAATCTGGAAATTTCCGTCAGCATCAGCACTGTCAGCCAAAAAGTTCCTAAAAGTGCAATGTTCCACGGGTCAACACGTGACGAAGTCAGTCAATAGGTTAGTTGTAACCTCACAAGGTACCTGTATTTGCCGAGTTGTCAGGAGATAGTGAGTCTTTTACACAACGGGACAACACATCCGCGACCACGTTGTGGCTGCCCTTGATTGCACGAATGACATAGTCGTAGGGTTGGAGCGCAAGTGATGCTCCGGCTGCCCTCTCATTACGAAACTTTGCCGTTTTAAGATAGGGCAAAGCCCTCTAATCTGTCTCCACGACAAACTATGCTCCAATAAGGTATCTCTGGAGTTTCGAAAAACAATATACAACTGCAAGAAGTTCACGCTCCACAGTAGGATATTTTTGTTCGGTGGGTGTCATTTTTCGACTGACATACAGAATTAGATGTAGACAACCATCGAATTCCTGCATAAGTGTACCACCAATTCCCGATACAGAGGCATCGACTCTAAGGATAAAAGGAAATCGGATATAGGGCAATCTTAAAATTGGTGATTTTGAAAAGTTAGCTTTTAATAAATTTAAAGAAACATCGCACGAATGGGACCAAACAATCTTATTTGGAGATTTCTTTCTTAATAACGAAGACAGAACAGAAGTAATTTCCGAAACATTAGGCAAGAATTTCCTATAGAATCTGACAAGACCTAAAAGATTGCGAACCTGTTTTTTTTTGTTTTTTTTTTTTGTCTTAGGAATTTCTAGATTCAAGATCCTAGAGATAGTGGAATCTTCAGGTTTAAGAAAACCGCCTCCTACTTTATGACCAAGAAAACAAATTTCAGTGAATCCTATTTTAGTTTTTGAAGGTCTGGCAGTAAGATCATGGAGACGAAGAGTAGTCAACAAAGACTGAATTCCAAGAACATGTTCATCCCAAGATTGATGGAAAATACAAATATCATCAATATAGGTAATTATGTCATCACGATCAGAGAAAATCTTTCACATCATGCGAATAAAATTCGCAGGAGCGTCAATGAGACCAAAAGACATAAAATTAAATTGGAACAATTCCAAAGATGTAGCGAAAGCAGTGTAATGTTTTGCTCTGTCCGACAAGGGGACTTGCCAATAACCGTTGACAAATCAAATTTACTGAAAAAATAGTTGTAGATAGTCTATCAAATAGAGAATCTAACAAAGTCAGAGGTTCAGCATAGAAAATATCATTAAAATAGTTAAAGTATAGTCTCAAGATGTTTGCATCCTACACAAGAATGACCCCTAAAATGTATAACCTTACTAGCCTCATCATAAGTACCAATGGGAAACAAAACCTCCTGTACATGATTAGTGGAAAGAAAACATTCACGTCCCTGCATAGGAAAAAGTATGAAGGTATTATGTTCTGTAAATGGTGTAACACGACCCGTAGCACCTGAAGAAAAAAAGAACATTGTTAGAACCGACACACTACCCAATGTAGCGACTAGCACAAACCACTTGAAAACATGGTATGTCAGCATCTGAAAGAAAAAAGCTGAAGTAACATTAATAGCCATGAAGTTCCTACATGAAAAGGGAGAATCATATAGTAAAAAGACAATGGAAAAAAGGAAAACAAACAGCCAAATATACAGTTTTGACTGAAGAGTATACGACCAAACTAAATATCCGATTAACATCGACATCAACAATGCCAGGTATCACATCATCAATGATGGATGTAGTTGGTCCCATATCAGCAACATTGTCATCAACAATGCTAGGTATCATATCATCCATGATGGATGTGGTTGGTTCCATGTCAGCAGCAACCAGTGATTCGCTCGAGTCAAAATAGACATATCCTGTCCCCTCTTCTCAGCTAAATCTTCTTCTCTCCTCTTCTCAGCTAATTCTTCTTCTCTCTTCTTCTCAGCTAAATCTTCTTCTCTCTTCTCCTTAGCTAAGATTCTTTGATCTCTTGCCACGTCTTCTAACCTCTTTAATTCGTTTGCATGCTCAGTGGATGCATATGTTTTTAAAGCCTCACCCTCCATACCAAACTCCTTTCCAAGCTTGGCAAAATATTCCAAGGTAGTCATAATTTACTATTATTGTGACTCCAAATTGTCCAATAATAACTGAAGTAATATATATATTTAATAAATGAGCAATATTAGCAACAACTATTTCACCACTCAAGATCAATCAACTGCATGAGATTATAGATGTTATATTAGGAGCAAAAAAATAGAGATACCAACAAGATTACAGAATAACAGGGAAAGAGCCAACCGAAGAAAATACAAATGATAAAAACCAAGGCAGAAATGCATGAATTGTAGAAGAATGAAATAAATTTGGCTCTACCACACTTATGACAATACAAGCACAATTTCACAACATATATTACATAAAACTGCATGGTAGCACCGTAATTATTTTGAAAAATGTTCTTCCTCCAGAAACTTCACCTTCTGAAGCAGATACTTGAAAAATTTCAATAGTAATTAATGTTCTTTCATTCCCCCACACTTGTATTTTCGGCATGGTACCGTAATCGTACTAAAAAACAGTACTTCGACTTGAAAATTCATATGGCATACTTGAAACAGTTGAGGCCACCAAAACTGATACTTGTCGTTCTGTCTATTGTTTCGGAGAGAGTCTCCGTGGCCAAAGTAAATTAGGGGTAGTCCAACAACACGTAGTCAGTATAACTGTAATGAGCGGACCAACACATTTCTCACAGTTATACACAAATACAGTTTATTATTTTTCTACAAAACAGCTTCAATTATACTTATGTAGGCTCAAAGTCAAATGCAGTATTACAGTTTCGTCCAGTCCATTCTCTATGAAACGCTGGTCATTTTCACTCATTCCAAATTTTATTTAATATCGTCCATCATTATGAATACGTATCTAGACTTATAAATAAAGAGAAAAGTACAAAGATGCAAACTTCGATAAAGACGTAGATGAAAATATAATGGCTAGATAAAGGACATTAGCCTGATTAATAATCACTTTTCATCTTTTAGATAGCTTCGAAAGTGACTGAGTTATCGCATAAAATAAAAATTGACAACACATATAGACGAACACACTGATATCCCAGCTCAATTTAAAAGTAACATTTTTCTAGTCGTTGCTTGGAAACAAGTCACATTGGCTTGCCTCATTTTGATAGACACTACTAGGAGGAGGGGAGAGGTATAACTTTGAAGTTTTGCCAACCTAAAGCGACTGACAAACTTATTGATAAACGTATATATGTTTGGGATTTTCAAAAATAAATGTTTGGGATTTTCAAAAAAGAGTCAAATCGGTGAAGTTTAAACTGATTGGTTAATGTTAGGATAGACATAGGGAGAATAAAACTACCGCATCTGCTATGCAAGGTGCCACTTGATAGAGATTTTTCATACAAGCAAGGTTTCAAGCAGAGCAATTCATGACCAAATTGCCGTTGCGTCTGAAGCAGCAGCTGTCTAAAAGTGACCATTGACAGCCTGTTAAACCTTAACAAAGTGTGTGATTATTTCATTGATTGCGGTAAGATGAATAACTTTTTAAATACATTATTAGATGTAGAGGCCAACCAGGTAGGGCGCCATAACATTGTGTGGGTACGACATTTGCCTTTGTGTAAGATTGCGACATACTAGGAGCAGAGGCATGTCAAGCAGACTTAGGAAGCAAATCAAACTAAATTTGAGTTGAATATTGTTATACATATTTTGACTGTAAGACCAGGAAGTCGCTGGCAGGCCTATTGGTATATTAACTTGGGAGAAAAGAAAAGATTGTATTTCAGCTGAAGAAGAAGATGATGTATATTGACAGGGGCGTTGAGACTATGTGGAAAAGAAGATACCCACTGTTATGAAGAAGTCAAAATAAAGTTAAAGACTGTAGCTAATTTGGTTAGCTATTTTATCTGATCACAATACTTGTTTAATGATGTTAAATTGGTAGTGGTGGAGATAGTCAGCTGGAGACTTAGGGAGGCTTGTTCCTCTTCTTTCAGGGTTACATCACCCAGTTCAAGTTGGTCAGAAGTCGGAGCTGCAGAATTGAGGCAACCTACCGGTTGTTTCTTTATCAAAGCATACAAGTAATAGCAGACTCCAGAATACACGGCAGTGGATCGTGTGCAGTTTTCTCAAACCAGTCATCCAGGGTCTACAAGGATTCTAAGATAAGCCTAAATCTTCAGGGCTTACATGCTAGCTCAAATGTGTTCGATCTGCACTCTATTCAGAACAGTTTGTGATATGATGTGAAAACCAGTTTTTCCCAATAGTGACTTTTCAGATAACAGTAGGCTCCAACAGGGAATAAACGTGTATAAACATTAACATATTAAGAGATATATTGGACAGATGTCCTACTTGTGTATTTAATTTGATATAAAACCATAATTTCATTTTAAGTTAAACATTCCTTTCTTAAAAAATTTGAGGGACAGGAAATTAAATTGTATATACATATATATCATAACTTTAAACCCAGTCTTGTTTATTCGATGTTAGTGAGTTAAAATTGTATTTGTTTAACGCATTTAACACTACATTTTCATTACCCTAGACATCAAGCCATATAAATAATATCACAAACACTAGATACCCAAAATAAATCGCAGAGTGAGATCGTAGGGTGGTAGCAGTCAGGTACCCTGAGAACATCTCCTTCAACTATTAGACTCAGGACTTGCATAGTTGACCTCACTCTGTAGACACATACTTACTATTTCTCTTTAACATCAAAACCCACCACAATGATCTGCTTCCATACAATGATTTGGTTTAGTATAAACTATTAAGTGACACCTTGATTAGTACATGTTAACAAATTCTGTGATCCTTTCTTATGGTCCTGATCAGTGTCTTTCCTTTAGGAAATACTCCTTCAAATACATTATTAAACCTACAGTCGTATTTTTGCCATAATTCTCAAATATTCTACACATTTCCCAATGCTGGCTTTCGTCTCTAAAAGTCAACACAGGATTGCTTTCAGATGGCAATACACTCGTCCTGTAATTTTTTCTTTACACGCTCAACACACTTACGAACACACCAGTGGATTAATCACAAGAAAATTACACAATTATATACATCTATATGTTCTTTCTTACCCTCAGGCAATGCACATAAGCTGTAACAGGCTGTCAAAAGGTATTTATGTCTGCTACGCAGATGCAGTGGCAAAATATTTGACAGCACAATTTTGCCGCTCTCTTCTGTACCGCTTAGTGTTTAAAATAGTTGTGGCTCCAAATCAACCAAGTTCAAGGACTTTTGTATCGGAGAACACGGCCAAAAACCGGTGTTAGGAATCCAAAAACGAGGCATCTTTTGCGTGCTTGTTCAATGTGCACAATTTTTAATATTTATTATCTCTCTTAATTCTGAACCGATTTTGATCACTTAAAGTTAGAATTATACTGTGAATTTACCTCTACCTTTCTATCTAATAATTGTTTAGTTAGCAAAATGCATTTAAATCTATGCAGACTTTAGCTAACTAAATTTGGGACTACCCTGATGTATAGATGTCAATTTAAATGATTTTGCTCTTTAAATGAACTACTATTCGAGGAAGTCTTTGCACCTACCTCTTAAGTAACATCCCCGTTGTTAAACTATCTATACATTTCCTTTTAAACATCTCTAGTTCTTAAGAAATTAAATAAATTCGTACTTTCATTTACACAAAATGGGCCTCTATGTTACGCCTAAAAAGGTTTCCTTATACACACTAGAAAAAGGAGCGTTTTCATTGGCTGTTTGTATCGGTCCGTTTTCATTGGCTGTTTGTATCGGTCCGTTTTCATTTAGTATTGCGTGCGGTAAATATGACCGTGGTGTAAGACAGACCAAAATACGACACTTTACCAGGGAACAGAGCTCAGAATGCATCACAAAGATCTATGAATTAAACACAAAAATAGAGAAAAAAATGTTACCAGGGAACAGAGCTCAGAATGCACAACAAAGATCTATAAATTAAACATAAAGACATATTCAACCACCATCACTAATATCACCAGTCGCTTCACTAGGGTTGGTGTCACCCAGTGCGGTAACTCATGTTGTCACCCCCATGGACCTCCTCCCGTACCAGACCATACCGAATCCTTAGTAATGTTGTTGTTGTTGTTATTGGTCCAGCGGCGCTTGGGCTCTCGCCTTTCCGCCCATAACCATGTACTGATATCTGCTTGTGTTCGTTAGTTGTTTTGTTTTTCCGCACAAGGTGTACCCAATATCAATTGAAGTGTTCATATGAGTCACATTATAGTGTTTTGTTAATGAGCTTTAATTTGAATACATTATATTTATTGGTTCATCTTGATTAGTTTGTTGTCTATGCTTATTAATTTAAAAATCGTTTTTAATTCTTTTGTTCTAGACATCACTGATAGACCGTTGGTGGAAGTGCTCAGCAATGGGAACTACACGGACTTCACCAACATGGGGTCACAAACTACAATTATTGATAATGCCAGAACGTGGAGGCAAACAACCACAGCAACAATAACAATTGTTTCGGAAACTGGCTTGACCAGGGATTTTTCGACAACTTACAGCAATGTAGCTGCCAATGTAAACAGCATCAACACCAGAAATATATTTGGTAGTACCATTGCTGTACTAGGAACAGTACCTTCAACATTGGACAACCTGGCCTCCGATATCCCCGTCTATACGACGACTGAAGTGAGGCTTGATACCATGACGGGGCTATCTTCATTGACAGATTTCGCTGTATCAAATTCAGCTGCATTATCAACTGAAGATCCTAGGTTAAGGACGGCGCTAGGACCCACTGTTGACTTAGATGAAACATTAATCTTACCAACAGCTACCACATTCGACATCTCTGTAATCTCCTTTAATAACATGATAACATCCAGCCATACATCATCGTTGGCATTTTTCACGACAACAGAAGCATCATCAACATTATCCGTTACCGCCACAGACACACCCGACATGACAGAAATTCTGAAGTCAGATATCGCTGAAACAGCTACCGCAACTATAGGCCATGAAACATTAGTGGGCACAATGCTTCTTAGTCATGATATTTCGCCAAGCACCACCGACATAAATGTTACGGCAACTGTACATAATACGATTATTTTTACATCACTGTCAGAAATTGCACTTGCGCCTTTGATGACTGATATACCATCAAGTACTGAATTGCCAACCTCTGTCGTAACGATCATGAGTAATATGGCGTCATTGTTACCTACAGCAACAGATATGTTTGAATCAGAAACAATTGTTACGACACCAGCCTCAAATATTAATACCACGTTACTTCTGGATACACGAACAAGCAGAGACAATTTAGGCACAATTTCCGTCTCAGACTTTATAGACTTAGTTCCGGACACAGCAGAATTAATTTCAACTCAAGAAACCACACATCTAACTGGCGCAACTGCTTCGTTATTGACACCACCAACTACAGTCACAGCAGCGTTTGCATCTCTGACTATCTCAGAAACTGATTCTGCTATTAGAACTTCGCTTGCATCATCATCATCAGAATTTTCTTCTACTACACCAGCATTCGTCCTTCGCTCAACATTATCAGAATCTGAACTGACAAACAACACAGAAGCCGCAACATCTGTAGATAATGGAATAACCATGCCGTCTGCACATTCTTTACAATCAGTTTTTACACCTGTCATATCAAGTAGAACATCCCCTTTACCAGGAGCGTTTACAACAACAGACATACAGACAATTACTGCCTCCGTAATAATCACTGAAACCCTTCAGATAACTAAATCATTAACGAATACCACTACAATAGTATCTCCAATACCAGACACCAGATCTTTCGCAATGACAACCCCAACTACTGCCGCTACTTCACCCTCCACATTCACTGCTCTGTTAGACATATCAAATATTCCCACTATTACATTCTCTGTATTCTTTGATACACTAGCTGCTCCTATTACCTCATCTTATGTTCTCATTGACACACCAGCTACTCCTTTTGGGGCATCTACTGTTCTCTTTGACACACTAGCTACTCTTATTACCCCATCCAATGTTCTCTTTGATATACCAGATTCTCTCACTGCCCCATCTAATGTTCTCTTTAATACACTAGCTACTCTCACGGTCCCATCAAGTGTTCCCTTTGATACACTAGCAACTCTCACTGCCCCATCTAATGTTCTCTTTGATACATCAGCTACTCTCACTGCCTCATCTAATGCCTTTGATATATCAACCACTCTCATTTCCCTATCTAACATTATCTTTGACACACCAGCTACTCTCACTGCCAAATCTACTGTTTTCTTAGACACATCGTCTACTTTCACTGCCCCATCTACAGTTATCTTTGACACACTAGCCACTGCCCCATCTACTGTTCTCTTTGACACACTAGCCACTGCCCCATCTAATATTCTCTTTGATACACTAGCTACTGTTATATTTGACACACCAGCAACTCTCCCTGCCCTATCTGTTATCTTTGACACACAAGCGACTCTCACTGTCCCATCTAACGTTATCTTTGACACACAAGCTACTCTCACTGCGTCATCTAGTGTTATCTTTGACACACAAGCTACTCTCACTACCCCATCTACTGTTATCTTTGACACACCAGCAACTCTCACTGCCCTATCTGTTATCTTTGACACACAAGCTACTCTCGCTGCCCCATCTACTGTTATCTTTGACACACTAGCCACTGCCCCATCTAATGTTCTCTTTGACACACAAGCTACTCTCACTGACCCATCTAATGTTATCTTTGACACACAAGCGACTCTCACTGCCCCATCCAATGTTATCTTTGACACACAAGCGACTCTCACTGCCCCATCTAATGTTATCTTTGACACACAAGCTACTCTCACTGCCCCATCTAATGTTATCTTTGACACACAAGCTACTCTCACTGCCCCATCTAATGTTATCTTTGACACGCAAGCTACTCTCACGGCCCCATCTAATGTTATCTTTGACACACAAGCTACTCTCACTGCCCCATCTACTGTTATCTTTGACACACTAGCCACTGCCCCATCCAATGTTATCTTTGACACACAAGCTACTCTCACTGCCCCATCTAATGTTATCGTTGACACATCAGCTACTCTCGTTGCTCCATCTAATGTTCTTTTTGATACACTTTCTGCTCTCACTGCCCCATCCAATGTTATCTTTGACACACGAGCTACTCTCACTGCCCCATCTAATGTTATCGTTGACACATCAGCTACTCTCGTTGCTCCATCTAATGTTCTTTTTGATACACTTTCTGCTCTCACTGCCCCATCCAATGTTATCTTTGACACACTAGCCACTGCCCCATCCAATGTTATCTTTGACACACAAGCTACTCTCACTGCCCCATCTAATGTTATCGTTGACACATCAGCTACTCTCGTTGCTCCATCTAATGTTCTTTTTGATACACGTTCTGCTCTCACTGCCCCATCCAATGTTATCTTTGACACACAAGCTACTCTCACTGCCCCATCTAATGTTATCGTTGACACATCAGCTACTCTCGTTGCTCCATCTAATGTTCTTTTTGATACACTTTCTGCTCTCACTGCCCCATCTAATGTTATCTTTGACAGACTAGCCACTGCCCCATCTAATATTCTCTTTGATACACTAACCATTGTCGCTGCCCCATCTAATGTTCTCTTTGATACACTAGTCACTCTCACTGTCCCATCTAATGTTCTCTTTGATACACTAACCACTCTCACTGCCCCAACTAATGTTCTTTTTGATACACTAGCTAATCTCACTGCCCCATATAATGTTGGTTTTGATACACTAACCACTGTCACTGCCCCATCTAATGTTCTTTTTGATACACTAGCTACTCTCACTGCCCCATCTAATGTTCTTTTTGATACACTAGCTACTTTCATTGCCCCATCTACTGTTATCTTTGACACACTAACCACTGCCCCATCTAATGTTATCTTTGACACACAAGCTACTCTCACTGCCCCATCTAATGTTATCTTTGACACACAAGCTACTCTCACTGCCCCATCTAATGTTATCTTTGACACACAAGCTACTCTCACTGCCCCATCTAATGTTCTTTTTGATACACTAGCTACTTTCATTGCCCCATCTACTGTTATCTTTGACACACTAACCACTGCCCCATCTAATGTTATCTTTGACACACAAGCTACTCTCACTGCCCCATCTAATGTTATCTTTGACACACAAGCTACTCTCACTGCCCCATCCAACATTGTCTTTGACACACAAGCTACTTTCACTGCCCCATCTACTGTTCTCTTTGACACACTAGCCACCGCCCCATCTAATATTCTCTTTGATACACTTGCTACTGTTATCTTTGACACACCAGCTACTCTCACTGCCCCGTCTAATGTTATCTTTGACCCGCAAGCTACTCTCACTGTCCCATCTACCGTTCTCTTTAACACATTAGCCACTGCCCCATCTAATATTCTCTTTGATACACTAGCTACTGTTATCTTCGACACACAAGCTACTCTCTCGGTCCCATCAATTGTTCCCTTTGATACACTAGCAACTCTCACTGCCCCATCTAATGTTCTCTTTGATACATCAGCTACTCTCACTGCCTCATCTAATGTCTTTGATATATCAACCACTCTCATTTCCCTATCTAACATTATCTTTGACACGCAAGATACTCTCACTGCCCCATCTAATGTTATCTTTGACACACTAGCCACTGCCTCATCTAATATTCTCTTTGATACACTAGCTACTGTTATCTTTGACACGCAAGCTACTCTCAATCTCCCATCTAATGTTATCTTTGACACACTAGCCACTGCCCCATCTAATATTCTTTTTGATACACTTGCTACTGTTATCTTTGACACGCAAGCTACTCTCACCGCCCCATCTAATGTTATCTTTGACACACTAGCCACTGCCCCATCTAATATTCTCTTTGATACA
Source organism: Oreohelix idahoensis (assembly GCA_024509875.1). Classification (NCBI taxonomy): domain Eukaryota; kingdom Metazoa; phylum Mollusca; class Gastropoda; order Stylommatophora; family Oreohelicidae; genus Oreohelix; species Oreohelix idahoensis. The sequence goes on along the minus strand of JAMPIV010006123.1, from coordinate 68,283 downwards.
CTAGCTACTGTTATCTTTGACACACCAGCAACTCTCACTGCCCTATCTGTTATCTTTGACACACAAGCCACTCTCACTGCCCCATCCAACATTATCTTTGACACACAAGCTTCTCTCACTGCCCCATCTAATGTTATCTTTGACACACAAGCTACTCTCACTGCCCCATCTACTGTTATCTTTGACACACCAGCAACTCTCACTGCCCTATCTGTTATCTTTGACACACTAACTACTCTCACTGCCCCATCTAATGTTATCTTTGACACACAAGCGACTCTCACTGCCCCATCTACTGTTATCTTTGACACACTAGCCACTGCCCCATTTAATGTTATCTTTGATGCACAAGCTACTCTCACTGCCCCATCTAATGTTATCTTTGATACACAAGCTACTCTCACTGCCCCATCTAATATTCTCTTTGATAAACTAGCTACTGTTATGTTTGACACACAAGCTACTCTCACCGCCCCATCTAATGTTATCTTTGACACACTAGCCACTGCCCCATCTAATATTCTCTTTGATACACTAGCTACTGTTATCTTTGACACACCAGCAACTCTCAATGCCCTATCTGTTATCTTTGACACACAAGCTACTCTCACTGCCCCATCCAACATTATCTTTGACACAAAAGCTACTCTTACTGCCCCATCTAATGTTATCTTTGACACACAAGCTACTCTCACTGCCCCATCTACTGTTATCTTTGACACACTAGCCACTGCCCCATCTAATGTTATCTTTGACACACAAACTACTCTCACTGCCCTATCTAATGTTATCTTTGACACACAAGCGACTCTCACTGCCCCATCTAATGTTATCTTTGACACACAAGCTACTGTCACTGCCCCATCTTATGTTATCTTTGACACACAAGCTACTCTCACTGTCCCATCTACTGTTATCTTTGACACACTAGCCACTGCCCCATCTAATGTTCTCCTTGACACACAAGCTACTCTCACTGCCCTATCTAATGTTATCTTTGACACACAAGTGACTCTCACTGCCCCATCTACTGTTATCTTTGACGTACTAGCCACTGCCCCATCTAATGTTATCTTTGATACACAAGCTACTCTCCCTGCCCCATCTAATGTTATCTTTGATACACAAGCTACTCTCACTGCCCCATCTAATGTTATCTTTGATACACAAGCTACTCTCACTGCCCCATCCAACATTGTCTTTGACACACAAGCTACTCTCACTGCCCCATCTACTGTTATCTTTGACACACTAGCCACTGCCCCATTTAATATTCTCTTTGATACACTTGCTACTGTTATCATTGACACACCAGCTACTCTCACTGCCCCATCTAATGTTATCTTTGACCCGCAAGCTACTCTCACTGTCCCATCTACTGTTATCTTTGACCCACAAGCTACTCTCACTGCCCCATCTAATGTTATCTTTGAGACACAAGCTACTCTCACTCCCCCATCTAATGTTATCTTTGACACACTAGCCACTGCCCCATTAAATATTCTCTTTGATACACTTGCTACTGTTATCTTTGACACACCAGCTACTCTCACTGCCCCATCTAATGATATATTTGACCCGCAAGCTACTCTCACTGTCCCATCTACTGTTACCTTTGACACACAAGCGACTCTCACTGCCCTATCTAATGTTATCTTTGACACACAAGCTACTCTCACTGCCCCATCTAATGTTATCTTTGACACACAAGCTACTCTCACTGCCCCATCTAATGTTATCTTTGACACACAAGCTACTCTCACTGCCCCATCTAATGTTATCTTTGACACACAAGCGACTCTCACTGCCCCATCTAATGTTATCTTTGACACACAAGCTACTCTCACTGCCCCATCTAATGTTATCTTTGACACACAAGCTACTCTCACTCCCCCATCTAATGTTATCTTTGACACACTAGCCACTGCCCCATCTAATATTCTTTTTGATACACTTGCTACTGTTATCTTTGACACAAAAGCTACTCTCACTGCCCCATCTCCTGTTATCTTTGACACAGAAGCTACTCTCACTGCCCCATCTAATGTTATCTTTGACACACTAGCCACTGCCCCATCTAATATCCTTTTTGATACACTTGCTACTGTTATCTTTGACACAAAAGCTACTCTCACTGCCCCATCTACTATTATCTTTGACACACAAGCTACTCTCACTCCCCCATCTAATGTTATCTTTGACACACTAGCCACTGCCCCATTAAATATTCTCTTTGATACACTTGCTACTGTTATCTTTGACACACCAGCTACTCTCACTGCCCCATCTAATGTTATATTTGACCCGCAAGCTACTCTCACTGTCCCATCTACTGTTACCTTTGACACACAAGCGACTCTCACTGCCCCATCTAATGTTATCTTTGACACACAAGCTACTCTCACTGCCCCATCTAATGTTATCTTTGACACACAAGCTACTCTCACTGCCCCATCTAATGTTATCTTTGACACACAAGCGACTCTCACTGCCCCATCTAATGTTATCTTTGACACACAAGCTACTCACACTGCTATATCTAATGTTATCTTTGACACACAAGCTACTCTCACTCCCCCATCTAATGTTATCTTTGACACACTAGCCACTGCCCCATCTAATATTCTTTTTGATACACTTGCTACTGTTATCTTTGACACAAAAGCTACTCTCACTGCCCCACCTAATGTTATCTTTGACACACAAGCTACTCTCACTGCCCCACCTAATGTTCTCTTTGATACGCTAGCCACTCTCATTGCCCCATCTAATGCTCTCTTTGATACACTAGCCACTCTCACTGCCCCATCTAATGTTCTTTTTGATACACTAACCACTGTCACTACTCCATCTAATGTTATCTTTGACACACCTGCCACTCTCACAGCTCTATCTAATGTTATCTTTGACACACCAGCTACTCTCACTGCCCCACCTAATGTTCTCGTTGATACACTAGCCACTCTCATTGCCCCATCTAATGTTCTTTTTGATACACTAGTCATTCTCACTGCCCCATCTAACGTTCTTTTTGATACACTAACCACTCTCACTGCCCCATCTAATGTTCTATTTGATACACTAGTCATTCTCACTGCCCCATCTAATGTTCTCTTTGATACACTAGCTACTCCTATTGCCCCATTTAGTACTACTACTCTACCAGCTACCACTGTCATGGCACAAATCATTCCCTCTACTACAATTGCTGCTGCCACTACATTTGCAGCAAGCATTGTTCCACCAACTACCACACGCACAATTTCTTCGTCATCAAGTATTAACACGGCTACATTACCATTAATTACTAATCAACCAGTTACTACAATTACCACGGATACATTACAATTAATTACTACTCAACCAGTTACGACAGATACCAAAGCTACAGCTGATACTCCACTATCTACTAACACACCACCCACCACTAGCACTATGTCTGCCATCAACCCTAGCACACCAACCATTACTACAATCACATCAGCAGCCACCACTAGTACATCTGTTATTACTACCACTGCACCAGCTTCAAACATTGATACCACTTCAACAGCACCATTAACACCCACCGACGCTACAGCTGCTACAGTGACATCGACCCAAATAACTACAACAACCCAGTTAGCGAATAGCAGCATTGAGGAGACGACCACGCCAGATACTACAACAACGACAACTACTGGCACACCAACCACAACTCCTGAACCATGTAAGTCCTGGAGTCAAAACAGTGTGTACTTCATACGCCATTAATGTCTCAGTACTTATGTTAATTACCAGCCCTTGAAAATTGTATTACAATTAAATTTTCCAGCCCAATTAGTCCTCTGTGTAATTTGATCTTGTGTAAAACCCTGGCCAATTAGTCCTCTGTGTAATTTGATCTTGTGTAAAACCCTGGCCAATTAGTCCTCTGTGTAATTTGATCTTGTGTAAAACCCTGGCCAATTAGTCCTCTGTGTAATTTGATCTTGTGTAAAACCCTGGCCAATTAGTCCTGTGTGTAATTTCAGCTTGAGTCAAACTGTATGACCAACGAAAAGAATAAAGTTTAATGCTGCACATAGCGAGTAAAATATTCAACAGGTCAAATGTGACTATGGCCCCCAGTAGTTCCCCGGGGGGGGGGGGGGGGGGGGGAGTCAGTGAAGAGACAAAGAAAGAATAGGACTTCTGTACACTCAAGCATGTCGTACAAGGCGACTAATACGGCTCTTTGTGGAGCATAGGGCCACTAATGTAGCTCTTTGTGGAGCATGGGTCCACCAATGTAGCTCTTTGTGGAGCATGGGGCCACTAATGTAGCTCTTTGTGGAGCATGGGGCCACCAATGTAGCTCTTTGTGGAGCATGGGGCCACCAATGTAGCTCTTTGTGGAGCATGGGGCCACCAATGTAGCTCTTTGTGGAGCATTGGGCCACTAATGTAGCCGGTCCCTGTTTTTTTTTTTTTTTTTTTTTGCGTACGCCCGCTATTACTCGAGGCGAAATCTCAGGTTAGTATGTCTAGTATGTCTAGTATGTCTAACCTCAGACTGATTTTCACGTGAGTATCCCTTTTTTCTTGTACAGAGACAGGTGTCCCTCGCCATTCAGGCAGATACTCGCCGATTTCGGAGGTACCCATTAGAGCTGGGTCGGCTCAGTCCCGTTGCGTGATGCCTGTACCAAGCAGTCACGTGATCTTACAGCGGTGTTTCTATAGCTACTGGTTTTATGTGATCAAGTTCCCAGCCCAGCCCAGCCCATGCATAACCTAATATTAGTTGCCATGTTCGACATGCCTGAGAGGGTAATAGGTCTCTTGTCTCTCCAGTGACCCCCAGATACTACACGGGGCATCATTACGTTTACTGTATACAAACTCTATCTGTGAAATTTGAATCATGTGGTTCGATTTCAGTATCTGCAAATCAGCTTTTCAACTTTTGTGTGATCCATTCCAGGTTGGTATTGCTAATCTTAGTGAAGTATACATTTCAATAACGCTGCAAATATTCCAGGTTCTGCAGAGCAGAAGTATTCATATTCAAATTCACTTTTGACTAAGAAAGAGTAGTGGTCGGCTTGCTTGGTGGATTTTGCATGATTATTTGGCAATAGTCTCACATTTTATACTATTTTATAAGTTTAGATCTGTTAAATTTCATCATTTTTTTGTGTTACCCTTTTGTGTGTTTGATCCTCGATGAATATCTTGTTGTCTTAAAGTGAGCAGTGGTGTGACTGTATGTATGTATGCATATGTATACATTCTGTATTAGCGGCAGAGCTATTAGTACAACAGTTTGCACAAATCTGGCAAACAGAGACAACACCATTGAAGTGGAACAAAGGAATAATTGTTAAATTGCCAAAGAAAGGTGACCTCCCTGACTGCAACAACTGGAGCGGAAATACTGTCCTATCAGTTCCAAGCACTATATTGGGCAGAATAGCATTCTCTACACTAGAGGATCTAGAATACACAGATGACATTGCACTATTCTTACACTCACATCAACACATTCAAGAAAAAACGGACAGACTGAATAAACAAAGCCAACAGGTGGGACTAAACACTCAGATGGCGAAGTCAACACTAAATATAGTAACACCAGATGGCGGCTGGAAAATACAAGCATATTTACATACTTAGGAAGTACGAGTATAGTAACACCAGATGGTGGGACAAGTATAGTAACACCAGATGGCGGAACAAGTATAGTAACACCAGATGGCGGAACAAGTATAGTAACACCAGATGGCGGAACAAGTATAGTAACACCAGATGGCGGAACAAGTATAGTAACACCAGATGGCGGGACAAGTATAGTAACACCAGATGGTGGGACAAGTATAGTAACACCAGATGGCGGAACAAGTATAGTAACACCAGATGGTGGGACAAGTATAGTAACACCAGATGGCGGAACAAGTATAGTAACACCAGATGGTGGGACAAGTATAGGATGGCGGAACAAGTATAGTAACAAGTATAGTAACACCAGATGGTGGGACAAGTATAGTAACACCAGATGGCGGAACAAGTATAGTAACACCAGATGGCGGAACAAGTATAGTAACACCAGATGGCGGAACAAGTATAGTAACACCAGATGGTGGAACAAGTATAGTAACACCAGATGGCGGAACAAGTATAGTAACACCAGATGGCGGAACAAGTATAGTAACACCAGATGGCAGAACAAGTATAGTAACACCAGATGGTGGAACAAGTATAGTAACACCAGATGGTGGAACAAGTATAGTAACACCAGATGGCGGAACAACTATAGTAACACCAGATGGTGGGACAAGTATAGTAACACCAGATGGTGGAACAAGTATAGTAACACCAGATGGCGGAACAAGTATAGTAACACCAGATGGCGGAACAAGTATAGTAACACCAGATGGCGGAACAAGTATAGTAACACCAGATGGCGGAACAAGTATAGTAACACCAGATGGCGGAACAAGTATAGTAACACCAGATGGCGGAACAAGTATAGTAACACCAGATGGTGGAACAAGTATAGTAACACCAGATGGCGGAACAAGTATAGTAACACCAGATGGCGGGAACAAGTATAGTAACACCAGATGGTGGAACAAGTATAGTAACACCAGATGGTGGAACAAGCACAGTAACACCAGATGGCGGGAACAAGCATAGTAACACCAGATGGCGGGAACAAGTATAGTAACACCAGATGGCGGAACAAGTATAGTAACACCAGATGGCGGAACAAGTATAGTAACACCAGATGGCGGAACAAGCAATGACACCAGTAGCCGAATGAACAAAGCCAGAATTGCCTTCGTACTGGAGACTAACAGAAAAGGAAATGTCCAAAGTGTTCTCTTTGTACACAACCTGCCTACGGAAAATTGTTCGAATCATCTGGCCGAACTCATCACCAACCATAAACTGCTAACTCGGAGCCACCAAGAAGACATGCCCACCATCATAGCGGGTAGACGCTGGAAGTTGGTTGGCCACATCCTCAGAAGAGACCCTGACACAATCACCAGAACTGCCATGCTGTGGACTTTAGGAGGAAAGCGAAAGCAAGGACGGCCAAAAGCCACCTGGCGGAGAACTGTGGAGGCAGAGATGCTAAGCTTGAACCAGAACTGGGGCACCACACGAAGGATGGCTGTCGACCGAGCAAAGTGGAGACAGTTCGTTACTGCAATACAAGACGTCACCAGGCGTGATGGCCACTGATTGCATTGTCAGTCAGCGACCAAGGACCACAGAAGAAAAAAGAATATGCATATATATATATATATATATATATATATATATATATATATATATATATATATATATATATATATATATATATATATATATATATATATATATATATATATATATATATATATATATATATATCATCTATCTTCATGTGGTTTTGGTAATCATGTAATATGTGTAAACAAAATGTCTATTAGCTATATCTCTAGTTCTAAAAAAAGATTAAGCACTAGGAATGCTCACATATTGTTTACAAGTTTTCTTAGGTTCAGTTTCGACCCTTCTGCACGATCGTCTGTCGTTTTAAGCACTAATTCGATCCACATGCATTCTTCATTTTGCTCAATCGACATTTATGTTTGTGGAATAGTAAATGCATTTAAATTCATTCACAGCAATGACTATGTTCATCTCGTCGTTTCCGGCCTTTGGAACAGCTGAGATAACGTGTGTGTTCATTGGAAGTGAATGGTTGATTCTTGCCATGTTCAGAAAAGACCCGCTGTCGTGTGCAGATTTCTGCCCCGTTGCTGCCTTCAGTTTTTCAGATGAGCCGACGCTGAACGTTGATCCCGACCTGTACGAGCTTAACCAGTAAGTAACGGAAATCACTCACGTGGTGTACCTGACCTCGCTCTTGAGTAAGAGAAAGAAAAGGCAGTGAGGAAGCGAACTGGTCACCCTCACCGCTCGATGCTGGGTCAGTATAGTGAAGTCTCTAACACTTTGAGTAAAGTGTAGAGTATTTGTAGGTAAAAGAAGAGCTAAAAACAAGTTAATTATGGATGAAAGGGTCGGGAACAGCGCATTAATAAAATGTGTAAACTTTATTAAAGAAGAAAAGCATGGAAAATAATGAATCTCATCATACACAGCATAAACTTACATCAATAATCATCAATAGTCATCAATAATCATCAATAGTCATCAATAATCATCAATAACCACCATACTGCAAATGCACACCCACAAACACACACACCACCAACACTCATAAAACCTGTAGAACACAGATAAATGAAATAACTGTCTGACAGTCTGTCCGTTTTCGTGGGACCAAGTACAATGCTTCCGACAGTGTCTTTTACGTAAAAATATACTCCATGTGGGATGGACTTGACCTGTACAAATCCACTGTAGTCGCTATTGTTGGTGGCACCCCTGATTTCGCGATGGGGACTGGAAGACGGTCTATCTCCTGCTGACCAAATAAACGAACTGAGCTACAGCCCGTCCGCTTTCGTGGGACCAAATGGAATAGCTCCAATGTCTTTACGTAAAAATATACTCCATGGGTAATGGAATTGACCTGTAAATCCAATATAGGCGCTATCTTTGGTGACCCCTAATTGCGTGAGGGGCTGGAAGACGTATTTATCTCCGGTTTACCAAATGAATAAACTGCGTGTCAGTCTGTCCGCTTTCGTGGGACCAAATGTGCCAGCTACAGAAAGTGTCTTTTACGTAAAAATATACTCCAGGGGTGATGGAATTGACCTGTAAAAACTTTCTTGTTGGTGCTGACTTTGGTTACCTCTAATTGCGCGAGTTAGGATGGAAGACGCTGTTTATCTTTGCTGGCCGCTCCTAAGTGCGAAGTTCTACATAAACCCAGAAATACACCAGACGAAGTTACTTGAGGACAAGGAGTCCCAGGCGCTCTTATCCGGCGCTATTGCTTGCTTAGCTGTAAATTCTGTTTAAACTGGTTTGGCTGTGGGTTTGCTGAGTGCCCCGTTTAGGCACACAAAGTCGCGTGATATCAGATTCTGCTATAGACATGCTGGGCGGTTTTGATATTCTGGAAGTCGCAATGCTCTGGCTGGTAATCCAATAAGCGAGTAGAGAACTACTACTGCATTTGGTGATTCCAGATTTAGCGTTGGCTCGTTGCACTGCGTGAGCTTAACTTGGCGTTGACAAAAGGGGTTTTGATTCAGGAACGGGGGTTGACGACTCGTGATTGCTAGCTGTATTCAGAATCTCTCTAGAACGAAGAGAACATGACGTTCTTCGCCTGACTGGAGTCTGCTCTAGCGATTCGGTATCCCTGAAACTGAGACCCAAAAAGACACCCTTTACATCAAGCAACAACAATATCAATCTAATGCTTTATATCCTAGTTATGCTCCGCTCCTTCCATTCTATCAATTATAGCATGTGCCCGCATAGGCTTAATATCTTTTGTACACCCATGTACCTGTCAGTAATTGTTCTGACAGCAAAATCTACTCCTCTTCTCCCAATCTCAACATACAGGAAACCTAACCTTGCAGTTACAGTTGAATGAGAATGCTTATTCATCTTACAACATTAAATGAATTTACATAAACAGATTACAGCATTTGACATTACACAAATAAATTGAATGTCCCCTTGGGGAAATATTAACATTCCACAAAATGAGTACATAGAAAATGCAATGTTCTGGCTATAATAATACAGTGGGGACTGTACATAAGATAGAATTATATCTATGGCGGGTGTCTGCTTTCTGTGAAAGTTATGACTAGAGTCTAGCTACACAAGTAAGCATATAATGATTCTCCCTTGCTACTAGAAATATCTATCAAAAAGGAATAAGTGACTTTCTCTTATAATTCAGAGTTATTGCCTGCATCTCACTATTCAGTTTTAAGTGAACAATCCACACCGCGGTAGCATAGTGGTTAGTGCACTGGCTTCCTAGCGCAGTGGTCCATGGTTCGATCCCCAGATGAGGCGGAAAATGTTTAGGCCACAAACGGCTCCTGGGTCGACCCAGCCCCAAATGGGTACCAGAGCTACTCTGGGAAGGTTAAGGCGGCCGGCGTGATGCCGACCACATCACCCCTCGTGTGCCGACGGTCAAGATAATATGGGCCTAACACCATATTCCCAATATGCCTCAATGGGCGTGTAACGGGTTCCTTTACCTTTCCTTTTAACCCATGATAAGCATCTGTGGACTGATTCTACGCCTAGTATCTGTTATTGTAAGTTTAACATTTAACCCATGATAAACCGTAACAGTTTAAGCACCCTTACTAAGGCTGTAGACAGCGCTACCTTATCACTGAATAAAATTACTAGGAGAAGTCCTCAGAAATGAATTCACGTCACTTTCCTATCAGATCTATAAAAAGCTAACATGAATATAATATAATAAGATATGTCAACTCACCCCGAAAAATGACAAGAACATAGGCAAACACATTCTAGTTCTGCTGTGCTAGCTCTGCCTAAGTCTCGTATGGTCATCTACGGGCCAGGAATATTCACGAGTGTGTTTACATGATTAAACCCTTCACTCTTATAGTTTACAAATAAACACCTGGCATGGCTTGTTTCTACAGATGTATCGGCGTGATGCGTAATATTATGACCACTACTGCTGTGTTCTAAGGGGCAAAAACCCACAAAGGCTGACCGCGATTGTTATCTCCCCCTGAAACAGATCAAACTCGTTTACCGACCGCAGAAGATTTGATCCCTGCTAACGAGCCGAGTTTACACAGAAACCGTCTTCGCTCGTTCAAACGCTTTAGGCGTAACAGAAATGTTTCTCTGGTCACGAACCACAGGTGCGTTTAGATAACATTACGTTACCGCTACGCTGAACGTAGCTGGAATTTTCTGAAGGCCAGCCAGAAACGTAAACAAACTTCGGGTGGGGTTTGAGAAGGTGAAAAATGTAGAAAAAGAGAATACAAATGTCTAGGAAAACAGAACATTAAAAATAATAACATATGGTAAAATAAAATAACGGTCACTATGACACTTTCCCAGAGTCTGGTACAGGAACTCGCATGTTCATCATACTGTAAACAACAAATATCATCATACTTTAAACAACAAATATCATCATACTGTAAACAACAAATATCATCATACTGTAAACAACAAATATCATCATACTGTAAACAACAAATATCATCATACTGTAAACAACAAATATCATCATACTGTAAACAACAAATATCATCATACTGTAAACAACAAATATCATCATACTTTAAACAACAAATATTATTATTCTTTAAACAACAAATATTATTATAAATAAATAAATAAATAAATAAATATATAAATATATATAGATAAATATCTCAGATTATATATATATATATATCTATATATAAAATCTGAGACGGTTACGCCGGTAAGACTAAACTAAACTTTCACGAGGGTTATGCTAGTAAGACTAAAATTTCAGTAGGGTAATGCCGGTAAACTTTCACGAGGGTAATGCAGTAAGACTAAACTTTCACAAGGGCAATGCCGGTAAGACTAAACTTTCACTAGTGTTATGCTAGTAAGACTAAAATTTCAGTAGGGTAATGTCGGTAAACTTTCACGAGGGTAATGCAGTAAGACTAAACTTTCACTAGGGTAATGCCGGTAAGACTAAACTTTCACTAGGGTAATACCGGTAAGACTAAACTTTCATTAGGGTAATGCCGGTAAGACTAAACTTTCACTAGGGTAATACCGATAAGACTAAACTTTCATTAGGGTAATGCCGGTAAGACTAAACTTTCATTAGGGTAATGCCGGTAAGACTAAAGTTTCAAGAGGGTAATGCTGGTAAGATTAAACTTTCACTAGGGTAATGCTGGTTAGACTAAACTTTCACTAGGGCAATGCCGGTTAAACTAAACTTTCACGTGGCTTATGCTGGTAAAACTAAACTTTCACTAGGGTTACACCGGTAAGACTAAACTTTCACGAGGTTTATGCCGGTAAGACTAAACTCTCACGAGGGTTACGCGAGTAAGACAAAATTCTCTTTAGGGTTATGCTGGTAAGACTAAACTCTCACTACGATTACGCCGGTAAGACTAAACTCTCACGGGGTTTATGCCGGTAAGACTAAACTCTCACGATGTTTATGCTGGTAAGACAAAACTCTCACGAAGGTTAAGCCAGTAAGATTAAATTCTTACTAAGGTTACGCCGGTAAGATTAAATTCTCATTATGGTTATGCCGGTAAGACTACACTTTCACAAGGGTTACGCCAGTAAGACTAAATTCGCACGAGGATTATGCCGGTAAGACTAAGCTCTTATAATCGGTACGCTAAAGATGGGAACTACCGATCATTGTAACTGTGGCACTGATAAAATGACTGCTGAACATCTGCTTCAAAGTTGCCCCTTTTATGCGGTACAGAGATAGCGCATATGTCCGACGCCAGTTCCTTTCGTGGAAAAGCTTTACGGGGATTCAAATAGCCTCAAACTGACTACTGCTTTCTTTGAGAACATTCAAGTAGATGCCTGAGAGTGTACGAAGAAGATAAGAGGTTGGCGATAACTGTAAGACTTGGGAAGACACTGTCAGCAAGTAAATGAAACCAGTCAGTAAATAAGTCAGATCATTCAGTTAGTAAATAATATCAATCAGTAAATAAATTAGTATGATCAGTAAGTAAATAAGATCAATCAGTAAATAAATTAGAATGATCAGTAAGTGAGATCCATCTTATTGTTGTTGACGTTTATGTAGCTTAAGCTTTTTGCAGGCTGGGGTAGCGGGTGACATGCCCGACCTTGCTTATTCGCCTTTTACGACATGTTTGATAGGCTACATTATTACTATTATTTGCTCCCTTTTTCGGGGTCGGGTAACACGCGGGTAGACGGAGGCCACAAAGACACACGGAGAAGAGAGCCGCAGACAGAAAGTAAAGGGTTGAAGACGACCCGGAAAGACCCAGCACTTAAAGCAGGGCACATGAGAACTTGGCATTACCTTGCTTGAGGCCTATGCTCTGTTGGGAGGTGAAAGATTATGGTAAAGGAAATTAGATCAGTCGCAGGTAAATTAAAGTCAAGTTTGTTTTAGATATTGAATAATGGAGGAAACCTTGAGTCCTGTGAACAGTCAATAAATAAGTAAATAAATAATTAAAGGTAATTAACAGGTACTCGTTGGACCTGAAATATGACACTAGATAACAGAAAAGAAAATATAAGTGATAGGCTTACCGAGATTCGAACCTAGGACCAACCAAACGGCGCCATCGCCTTGCTGTGACAGTATTTTAGATATTGAGAAAGGTTTTAGCTAGGCGCTAACTTTAATTCATTTATTTCTGTTCCTTTTCTTTCCCTATGAAGTATTCCTTTTCTTTCCCTATGAAGTATTCCTTTTCTTTCCTTATGAAGTATTCTTTTCTTTCCCTATGAAGTACTCCTGTTCTTTCTCTATGAAGAATTCCTTTTCTTTCCCTATGAAGTATTCCTGTTCTTTCTCTATGAAATATTCCTTTTCTTTCCCTATGAAGAATTCCTTTTCTTTCCCTATGAAGTATTCCTTTTCTTTCCTTATGAAGTATTCTTTTTCTTTCCCTATGAAGTACTCCTGTTCTTTCTCTATGAAATATTCCTTTTCTTTCCCTATGAAGTATTCCTTTTCTTTCCCTATGAAGTACTCCTGTTCTTTCTCTATGAAGAATTCCTTTTCTTTCCCTATGAAGTATTCCTGTTCTTTCTCTATGAAATATTCCTTTTCTTTCCCTATGAAGTATTCCTTTTCTTTCCCTATGAAGTATTCCTTTTCTTTCCCTATGAAGAATTCCTTTTCTTTCCCTATGAAGTATTCCTTTTCTTTCCCTATGAAGTATTCCTTTTCTTTCCCTATGAAGTATTCCTTTTCTTTCCCTATGAAGAATTCCTTTTCTTTCCCTATGAAGTATTCCTGTTCTTTCTCTATGAAATATTCCTTTTCTTTCCCTATGAAGTACTCCTGTTCTTTCTCTATGAAGAATTCCTTTTCTTTCCCTATGAAGTATTCCTTTTCTTTCCCTATGAAGTATTCCTTTTCTTTCCCTATGAAGTATTCCTTTTCTTTCCCTATGAAGTATTCCTTTTCTTTCCCTATGAAGTATTCCTTTTCTTTCCCTATGAAGTATTCCTTTTCTTTCCCTATGAAGAATTCCTTTTCTTTCCCTATGAAGTATTCCTGTTCTTTCTCTATGAAATATTCCTTTTCTTTCCCTATGAAGAATTCCTTTTCTTTCCCTATGAAGTATTCCTTTTCTTTCCCTATGAAGTATTCCTTTTCTTTCCCTATGAAGAATTCCTTTTCTTTCCCTATGAAGTATTCCTTTTCTTTCCCTATGAAGCATGGAGCCATTATTACAGCTGGTCACCTTACAGGAAGCCTTCCCATAAGATTCACATGCTCTTGCTGAGGTAGTTTATGTAGCATGTGTTTGACATCTTGAGGTTGCCAACTCCATGCGCAACCTCATCTTAGGCGCTGTGTATGACAAGCCTGAGAGAGCTGTAGTTCTATATTTCTAACTTTGGCATGTCTTTAACACACAAAAACTGTTAGAGGATACATGAACAGATGAAAGACAAACAGATACGTTTTTTTTTTTTCTATTAGAAACTGTTGGTTTTAACGTGTGCCGACATTACAGAAAATATATCAATCTAAGGTACTAGAAAAATAAAATTTATCAGCTCGCCTAGTTGTGATTTTTTAAAAAATAATTAGCATCATTACTTTTTTAAATAATTTTGTTGTGATCCCTTTTATCGCCTTTGAATTTTCTCATACTTTTGTAACGAAGATAGTGCATGAAGGTCAACGCATCAAAAAGAGACATTATGAAGATTAGCACATTGCCAGGCCGACTTCACATACATGTCAACGACATCAGGCTTAAGCAGGTTCCAGAGTTCAAATATCTAGGAAGCATTTGAACTGAAAATGGATGTCTTTGAGACAGAGATTAAAACAAGATGTCAAAAAGCCAGTGCAGTGACTTACTAACTGTCACCAATTCTCAAACATCAGAATATCAGCATGCCAACTAAAAGACAGCTGATAAATAGTATATTCTTACCAACTCTTCGCTATCATCGTCAAACATGGTCCCTGACGAAATAAATAAATATGACACACATAAATGTATGTTTCAGGCACTCGTCAGAATGAAAGAAATAGAAAAATAGACAACAGAAGTAAAAACAGTTTATTGGTTGATGACCTCATAGATTACTCTGAATGAAGATTCTCCTTTGAGTGCTGTTGCATTTATTTCTTTTAATTTTTTTTTCCTAAAAATGTTTAGTTTTTCCTTTCCATATCTCCCATAATTTTGCACTGTCTGTTTCCTCAATTTGTAATTTCTGGGCACGTATTACGCACATTTGAATTACGCATAGTTATATTCCAATGAATGTTTTCCTACTTTTCTAGCATTGTAATTTTGGTTTTCTGTGTTGGGACATTACTGCTTAATTATTTTTTTGTTCATTAATGTAGATCATTATAACTTCCACATTGTTCATACAAGTAAAATCTTCTTTCTCTTGGAAGGACGTCAGACGGATTTACTCACACCTTTACTCTACGTATCAAGCGTGTGAGTTGTGTGGACAGTTCTGCTTACAGGTGTAGGGCACTTGTACCTGGAGCTGTACTGACTGCTGATGGTTCATCGTCCCTCTTTTGTAAGATATTCACATCTAGCTGTCTGTATGTTTGTGTGTATGTCTGACTCTCTGTGTCAGTTGGCCGGTCTGTCTATATGCATATACAGTATACCTGTCTCCCGGCCTGCCTATTTCTCTGCCTGTTTTTATGTCTGACTCTTCGTGCCTGTCTACCTAATCAATACATCATACATATCTTTTTGTAAAATATAAGCAATCTATATGTCTATTCAATCTATATATTCTACATGTGTCTAATCTATACATTTTATATGGCTATTTAATCTATAGCCCTACATGTCTGTCTAATCTATACATCCTATATGGCTATATAATCTACACATCTATGCATTTTATGTCTATCTAATCTATGTATTTTTTATGTCTTTCTAATCTATACATCCTACATCTCTGTGTAATCTGTACAACCTACAGGTCTATCTAATCTATGTGGCCTAATGTCTATCTAATCTATACATCTTTAAAAGTATTTCTAATCTATACATCAAACATATCTGTCTAATCTATACATCTTATATGTCTATCTAATCCGTGCGTCCTACATGTCTATCTAATCTATACATCATACATACCTATCTAATCTATACATCATATATGTTTATTTAAGCTATACATCTTACATGTATGTCTATTCTAAACATCATATATGGCTATCTAATCTATGCATCCTAAACGTCTGTCTGATCTATACATCATACACATTTTTATTTCTGTGTGCATGCTATTTAATCTGTACACCTTTGTCGTGAAACATTCTAAATCCACATATATAAATTAAAAGGTAACTGTAAAGCCTAACACATAAAGTCAATAAAAGGAAAGAGAAATGGTTAAAGACCCGTGCTTTCCAATAGCGTACGCCTGTGTTAATAGAACGTCATGCTAGTTGAACAATAAAATCCTCCTTTTTTCTACTTCGTCTGCAAATTATAACGTTTCCACGTTGATAGTAAAGCCTATAGCAGCATACACGCGTTTCCACAAAACAATAAAACGTGTACTGCATTTCAAAGAAAACCTTGAGATACGCAAGCTGATTAATGACCTAAATTAATACTAGCATTAATTTCATTTTATACACTGCGTGATGAAAAGACAGATGAACTTAGGATAGAGAGAGGGAGGGCTGAAAGCAGGAACGCATGCAACACTAACACGCGTCTCGCGATATATAATTAATGCCACCCCAAGCGCAAGGCATGAAGCACTAACTTTTTTTCAAATCGACAGTGATAAAAAACACTACCCATA
Source organism: Oreohelix idahoensis (assembly GCA_024509875.1). NCBI lineage: Eukaryota > Metazoa > Mollusca > Gastropoda > Stylommatophora > Oreohelicidae > Oreohelix > Oreohelix idahoensis. The sequence continues at coordinate 51,333 of JAMPIV010006123.1, read as the reverse complement.
CGAGAGTTAGGTTTAAAAACCTGTAAAATGCTTATTAGGAAACATGACATTATACTGGTTTACGTTTGAAAGCCTGACAGTACAGCAGACAACCTAAAGTTTGGAAGTGAGGAGGTGGTAACAGCACGACTATCCTAGAAGAAAATACATATTTTGAACGCAGCCACTTAGCTCCCTTAAAACTTATATATTTGGGTTCCTTAGGACTTGCTGACAAAGAATATGTTAAGTGTTACGCAAATAGTCTAGGAATTAACAAATTATAGCCAAAAGAAAATAGTGAGGGTGTCAGACAACACCAAATAATAATCGCACAGTGGCATGTTTTGAAACCACCATTTTACGGGAAATAGGCCACCATGTTAAATCCTATTTGATTGGATAGAAGTAAATGTAAGGCTAAACACGATTAGTCGGACTACAAATACTAATTTTTTGTTGTTAGGGGAAACGGTAGTAGGGGTACTTTTTTGAAAAGCTGTGTAAACATGGCGCGATTGGTTAGACCCGCTAATATAGTCAATTAGGAGCGTCTGTTCAGTGCCACATTTTAAAATAAACTTACTAAGAAACAGTGCGTTGAGAACCAGATCATATTTTTCTAAATAAAAGTCTGGGACAGAGGCAGATCGGAATTTGTGCCATTATTCATCGCCAGTCAACGTATTTGTTATCATTTCCATGAATTGTGGTAAGCTTGACATATTTGAGATCTTTTTAATGAAAATTGAATGTGAATTGATAATTTATGTCTGTATATGTGTGTGGTTCAGTAGCCAACATGAGGCAAAGCCTAAATATTGCTCCAACCTGAACAGGACCACTCGGAGAAAAGTAAAACTGCATGGAATTGCCAAACAGTACACTGACACCTATCTTATTGACTAGAAAGAAATAATGCTGGAATTGCAGAGGCGTAGTAACCATTAGGGAGGAGTATACTGGTGTAAATTGTTTCAGATGAAGCTAGCAGTTGGCCTACCGCTCTGAACTCAGTGTTTGTTATGTATTGTGTTCAGTGTGGAAATAGATTATAAATTAGTTCTGAAATAGGAGGTACAACCTTCTTGTTTCAGGGACCGTGGTCCTAAGTTATTGAAGCAGCACCTGGTCTGAGTTTTGCTGAATCCAGAGGCTGACAGCATACTCCTTGGTCCAGATAGCGACCAGTGAGGTGTCTCCAGAACACAGTGAAGCAATCGAGCAGAGGAGTCTTTTCCTGCCGCCATCACGAAAGATAAGCTTCTGTGTCCAGAGCAGCTCAACATTATGTGCCCCCCCCCCCCTCAAAAAATGACATTATATTAAACACAGAGGGACAATAAATTGTTTCAAATGACAGGAACTGTGAACTTTTCCCAATACTATTTCCAAGATAATCAAATACTTGAAGTCATGATGACAAACAACAACCTAGCTTGAAAAACAAAACCAGTATTACCTCATATTACTACTTCACAACTTACACACATAGGATAAGAATAATAAAATATGTCAATACAAAGATTATATTTATAAACTGTGTACATACTACTTGTAATTACATTTGATTGTGATTCCTGGTTCACTGTGTAGTTGAATCAGGATATCCATTATTGAAAAGAATTATTACATATATATTTGAAACTTTACACTTGACTCATTTAAGATAGTCTTATAGAGTGTTATATGTGTGTGAGTGTCACAGTGTTGTAAAGTGTTGTGGAATAAATTAAATTGTTTATCTGTATGTTGTTGTTGTGACTTACACTTCATCATTTTCATAACCCTAGACATTCAACGTAGTCATCACAATATTCCAGAATAATTCTGACTGAGGTATAAATGTGGTAGCAAGTAAGGTCATCTGTAATACACCACACTTATTAGATACAGATACCTTCACAGCTGATCTCAGTCAGTACACTAAGTCCCCTATAAATATTAATATCATCCCACTTTACCACAACCTTAAATTTATATCAGTTTACGCATTCTATATGTCTATCTAATCTACACATCCTGCCTGCTTGTCTAATCTAAACATTCAATATATCGATCTACTATATGCAACCTCTATTGCGTATACTACGTGCATGTCCATCTAATCTATATGTTTTGAATAGCTGTCTTTTAGTCGTTGCCACCTGAGGCGCTTCCTCTTAACTGTCTGGTTTCATATTCCCACTTCTTTCTCAGTTATCGCTGCATGTCTTCTCGTTATCTCTCTCATACACGACTGTAAAGATATTGATAGCAGACTGGTCACAGCTAACTCACTCCAATCACAGGTGGAAGTTAAGGATGTAAGGGCCACTGCTGTAAAGAAGTCATACGGCCACCAGTGTAAAGATGTTATTTCTTACTACACCTGTAGTACACCACTGTAAAGTTCTGTTGTTTGCGACTCCACTGTAAAGAATCGAGTGTGGTGTATAGAACCTCACTGTAAAGTATGATGGCTGGTAGTACTGTTGTATTCAAAGAGGTGCTGTCACCGTGAAGACAGACACAGGTCAACTCGACCTACACAGGGTAGTGTAAACATTGAAGTGAGAGTACATTGTACGCGAATGGTAGAATGGTTCTGAAGAGTTGACAACTTGGTAACAATATATTCATACTCTCACATGTAGAAGTCAAGGATTACTGGAACTACTGTGTTCTTTTTATAATATTTAATGAGACGCACACTGGAACAGTACGTGTATGGTTACAGGAACACATGACGACATAAACAGCATGGTGTTGATCAATGGTGTATCATCTTAAGTTAGCATACATGCTGGATAACCTCATACTGGAACATTTGTAGACAAGCATTCAGAGTTCTATAGTTAATCCACATCTATATATATATATATATCAGGTTGTACTGACAGATCACGTCAGTTTATACATAATGTTCATAGTGACTCTTGTACAGAATCTCTCTTAGCATGAGTGTAGCTTGTACTCTAGCGTAGATTCTTTCAAATAGCATTCAGCACATATCTTCGGAGTAAATGCTAAATCTCCCATAATAGATCTTTCTTTCATAACTGTGATCTCTGGATCATTATCGGGTAGTAAGGGACAACCCTGTTCTCTGATGAATGATTGACAATAATTCGGATTCCAAGATGGCTTCCTTGGTCCTTAACATCGCTCACACAACGGTGAGATGACAAAACTTCTAGAAAGATTCACTTCATAAGGATATCAAAGTTTCCACCAATATCAGCATTATCTGTCCTCATAATTGCTGTGTAGAAACATTCTTAGTGCTGCTAAACGATATGTCGTTCTGACATCTGAACATAAGTAGATTCATGTAGGCCTAAACATAACCCATCGTAAGCCTAGGAACGAAGTCAGTAAAAGTACGTTTACCTTGGCCAAGAATCAATAGCAAGCACAAAAACACTTTTCTGGCGTAATAGAAACAATACTGGGGAACACATAGACTAAAACAGTCCTAGAAGACACAATCTTCTTCCCCATGATAACTTGAGATCACAAAACTTTGGACCGCTCGACATTGGCGTCCCGCCAGACTCCATAACCGAAGAACACACTCCCCTATCTTCATCCGCTCAGAGTGTAAGAACAAATAATCCAGCCCAGACACACACAAAGATAACATGATATAAGACGGAATCGTCTCAAACAGACAAACAGTAAACCTAGATTCGGACTTTCAATATTCCTGCAAAACCTTAAGCGAGAACAATCTGTTTCCAGCTATAATATAAAATCTAGATTCCTCCGCTTGTTCAATCCACGGAAACAAAACAGGAACCGATCACTCAAAGAATAAAATACACATTTACTATTCTGAGTTATTCCCCTTTCTTAAAAGTTGTAAGTTCATAAATAAATATCCTTTTATCAAACAGATAGTTACATTTTCATTTGTAATCGTATCAACTGTAATCTGTGCGACATATAAAAAATATGTACGCAACAGACTACCGCAACCCCCGGGAAAAAAAAATGAAATTTTTTTTTCTCTCTGAGAGCCACATAAAAACGCCCCCCCCCCCCCCCCCCCAACGCCCATATGATGCGCAGATGAGAAGTATCAAGAATTTATAAAGCCAGATTAAGGCAAAGAATGAGAATATATATCTCAACATCTCAGAGAAAGTATTTCTCTAAGTGTAAACATTTCCAGGGAGTTGCCACCAATGCCTACTACCATATTGGCAATGACACAATGTATACAATAATTTCAATAATCATTTCATATTAGGTATCATAAGTTCACGATTGGCAAAAGAAACATCATCAAAGAATTAGCAGTGAATCAAAATAAGTGAACCGCTAAGTATTTATACAATCACCAAATCATATATTACAAATGTGTACACATTTTGATATAAAAGAAAAAGAATAACTGATGTAAAGTTATACATGTTAGGAAAGTTCAATATTTAACAGTTAAGTGGCATCATGTGGGCATCTTGACAGAATGTCCGCCATCACATTTTCTGAACCACGGATAGCTCGTACCGAAAAATGAAAAGGTTGAAGAGCGATCGCGTATCGAGTTGATCTCGAGCTCTTCAAGTTCTTACTTTGGATAGCAGTAAGAGCTTTCTGGTCAGTTTCCACTATGAAATGTGCACCAAGAAGGAATCTTTGAAGTTTGAGAATTGACCAAACCATCGCCAATAATTCCCGGTCTAAAACCGAGTAATTCCTTTCTGCAGCATTAAGTTTTCTGGATATGTACATTACAGGATGCAGAGTTCCAGAGTACTCTTGCATTAGTGCCGCTCCAATCCCAGTGGATGAAGCGTCACTACGAAGAACAAATGTCTTATCTGTAGTAGGTAACACTAAAATAGGTGGTGTTGAAAACATAGTTTTGATCTTATCTAGTGATAATTGGCATTCCTGAGACCAGTGAACCATATTAGGCGACCCTTTCTTTAGTAGTGTCGAAAGAGGTGCCATGATAGAGGACAGATTCGGAATGAATCGTCCATAAAATTGTATGAGACCTAAAAGACTTCGCACTTGCTTTTTTAGTCTTAGGGATAGAGATGTTAAGTATTTTAGTGATATTATGGTCCTCTGTCTTCAGGAAACCATGACCTACTCGATGGCCTAGGAAAGCAATTTCGCTAAAACCAATGCAAGCTTTCGATGGTTTTGCTGTCAGGTTATGCTCGCGTAGAGTTGATAACAATTCAACTAACCCTGAATAGTGATCTTCCCAAGTATCGCTAAAAAGACAGATGTCGTCTAGATAAGCAATGACATCTGACCGATACGATAGGATTCGACGCATCATGCGTACGAATGTAGCTGGTGCGTTCATAAGGCCGAAAGGCATAAAATTCCATTGGAAAAGGCCTCTAGGAGTAGAAAAAGCGGTAAGAGGTTTGGCGCGTTCGGATAATGGAACTTGCCAATATCCTTTAGACAAATCAAGTTTAGTGAAAAAATGAGATTTAGAAAGTCGAGTAAGTAGCTCTTCTAGTAAAGGCATAGGTTCAGCATCAAACTTTGTCACTTGATTCAATTTGCGATAGTCAACGCAAAGACGTATGTTATTGTCTTTTTTTTCGAACAATAACCATCGGCGAAGAATAAGCAGAAGTGGATGGTTCGATTATTTGTAAATCTATCATTTCATCTAACTCCTTTTCAACCTGTGCTTGAAAATGTATAGGGATAGGGTAAGGTCTAACCCTAATAGGAGTATGTTCAGTTAGAATAATGTCATGCTCAATGACATGAGTTTGCCCAGGGATGTCAGTGAGGACATCCTGAAATGTTTGTAACATAGCCGAAACCTGTCGCTGTTCTCCTAGAGACAAATCAGGAGAAACAGTAACGTCTTTCCATGATTCACTAGAGTGAAGTGGGATCATTGGAAGCGGAAGATTAACATCCGAAAAACTTGTTTCCTCATCCTGTATAACGGACAGTGATGAGTATTGACCATGTTGAACTGGAGAATCGTCCGTTGCCTGGAAAATAGGCTGTAAATAGTCAGGACGTTCATGGAATTCCGTAAGCATATTGATGTGGAAGGTTTTATGCTTCCCGTTAATATCGACAATATAGTCAACATCTGAAATTTTCGATATTATATCGTACGGACCTTTCCAAGAAATAAGGAGTCTATTTTCCCTACAAGGTAACAAAACAAGTGCTTTGTCACCAGGACAAAGTTGTCGTAAAGTTCTTTTCTTATTAGCAAATTGCCTTGCCTTCTGTTTAGCAAATTCAGAAGAGGACGTTGCTAATTTGCATGCTTCGATAATTTTTTCTCTCAGCGTGATGACATATTCGTAAGAGGATTTTGTGTCATCGTCAATATTGTCCGCTGTTATGAGATCATGAAGCAAAGACATAGGGCCGCGCGGTCGCGCGCCGAAGACAAGTTCAAAAGGAGAAAATCCTCTATGTTCATTGGGGACCTCCCTGTAAGCGAAGAGGGCCGCGGGTAGAACCCTGTCCCAATCTTGATGATGATCCTCAGTTATCTTTCCTAATAAGTTCTTAAATGTTCTATTTAGCCGTTCTACCATCCCATTGGACATAGGTAGATAGATGCTACTCAAAGATCTCTCTATCTGTAGAGTAGACATTACTTGAGACATGGTATCCGATATTAGTTGGGTGCCATGATCTGATAATATTTCTCCGGGGAATCCCAGGCGAGAAAATATAAGCCAAAGAGCATCTGCAATGTCAGCAGTAGTAATGCTCTTCAGAGGGATAGCCTCTGGCCAACGTGTGCATATGTCCACACACGTTAAGATAAATTGATGTCCTCTAGCAGATTTGATCTTAAATGGACCAATGATGTCTATCGCCATTTTCTGAAATGGTCGAATAGGAATGTCTGCAGCCTGAATGGGCGCAGCATGACGAGGACCTTTGGATTTGACTTCTTGACATACTTTACAAGATCGACAATAGATCCGTATGTCCTTATTCACGAAAGGCCAAAAGAAAGCCGCAAGAACTCTTGACTTTGTACGGGAAAAACCCATGTGTCCAGCACACTGAGAGTCGTGTGCATGTTGTAAAATTTTAACTCTCAACTTCTTGGGTACAAGAATCTGAGAATGACTTGAATTAGTGGAGTCTTGCACCATACGTACAAGTACACCATTCTTCATTGTAATCCAAGATTTACGCTTGGTATCTCTATTCGGATCACCTTTCGTTACAAGAGTGAAGAATTTCTTAAGAGTCGGATCCTCTTCTTGTTGTTTTATAAACGAGTCACGAGAAATTACCAAGGGATCATCTTGGTTATGCACTTCAATATCTTCAGTAGATGAAGTTTCAGGCATATTGAGAGCTTGAGCTCTAGTGACTACAACATTAGCAGTTTGCATATTTTGTTTTTCCCAAACGGAAATTTGTTGCGAAGTGCATTCTTTTACTCCGTGAATGCGACCGATGATAAGATCAGCGATCGGATTCGGCAAAAGACATGCGTGTACATCTCCTGTGAAGAAAAGAGTAGCAATCCTAATGATAGCGGTAGAGTATTTCTCTATGGTGCCGCCAAATGTTACGCATTTGACTACTTTGCCTGTAGAATGAGAAGGATCTATTAGTGACTGCCTAACACCAATTGTTGTGCATCCAGAATCAAAAAGTACTGAGACTGGATTGTCATTTACTAAACCTTTGTGTAAGACTAGAGAACCTCTTCCATCATGCGCGATTGACGCAGGAAGAGCGGGAAGAGGATGGCCACAGCTTAAAGTAGACACTGTGGTTGGCTCAAATAATGTTTTGCATTGGGGGCACTGAGATGCTCTCCCAAAATCAAAAGCGGCACATGCCCTATTATTAGAGTCATCATTATCTTTATTTTGTTTATAGGCTTCGTGGGACTCTTGCTGAGCAGAGTTCGCCTGGTAATGAGATTTATGTTTTTTGTATTGTGCTCTACCTCTGTTATTATTGCCTCTGTAATTATCCTTGTTTCCACTGTTATAACCCCTACTTGGGTTTGAGTCATAGTTCCTTTGGTTACTATTATCATATTCATTATAATGAGTATCTCTGTAATTATGATCTTGTTGTCTCCATGAGGGAAAACTTGGATAATTTCTATAATGACTTCCTTTGCGAAAGTTTCTATAATTATGACCACCTCTGAATCGAGGGCTGTCGGCTCGTCTCCAGGTATTCGAAGAAGAACCCTGAAATGATTGGTTACCTTGGTTCTGATAACCGTTATGGCTACCTTTTTTATTAAACCTATTTTGAGGTTCTTGGAATCTGCGTGAGTGATTAGGGTTGTATGGTGTTGCTGAAGCAACTGGCATACCTTCCCTAACCTTAGTATTGCTAATAGCTACGTCTGGATGTGCAGTGACGTATTGGGTACAATACTGTTCCATTTCTTTTAGTGTCTTGGGTTTACGCTCATGTAAGAATTCAAGGAATGGTTTATTTATACTTGACATAATCTTATCTCTGAGTATCAAGTCCATAAGGGCTTCATATGTCTTTTCTGTTTTGGACAACTCAATCCAACGATCAAATGTAAGACGTGTCCTTGCAATGAATTCTGAGAATTCTACACCTGCCTCAGGAACCATTGTCTTAAACAAATTCCGGTAACCTTCCTCAGACAACTGGTACTTCTTTAATAAGGCTGCCCCTAATAACATCATAATTATCCTTGTCAGCCTCTTGAACCAAACTTAAACTAGTCAGAGAATCACCTTTCAAATTTTCTGACAACTGGTTAGCATATTGTGATTTGTCCACATTATGGGCTCGACAAGAGCGTTCAAATCTATTTAACCAGAATGTTATGTCATCACTGGAAGGATTGAACGCTGGTACCTTGACCTTGTAAGTAAAGGGTTTACCATTACCACCAGATGCTTGATTAACATTACTTATGTTTGTTAATTTTAACTTTTCTAACTCAAATGCTAAAAGTTCTTTTTGGTGTTCATGTTCTCTCATTGCTTTTTTCTCTTCAGCAGCCACAGCAGCTTTTCTCTCTTCAGCAGCAGCTTCATCTTTTCTTTTTTCTTTTTCCATTTCCATCTGGAATCTTTTTTCCTCAGTCTGTATCTGCAATTTATTTTGTTCAAATTCTCTTTCTAATCTTTTCTCTTAAGCCAGAGCTTTTCTCTCTTCTGCAGCAGCTTTTCTCTCTTCAGCAGCTAATGCTTTGTCGTATTGAGCAACTGCCCATTGTTCTAAGTCTGTACCAGTCTTATCAAGGGATCTCCCTTGTGCAATAAAGTATTCTAATGTAGACATGATGTCTGACAATGATACTACTCACTTGAAACAATAATAATAAAATATATTTCAAGGTAATATAGCAAAAAGTTCTTAATCACTGTATTAATCAGCACACAATCACAATGTCTGTGTGAGACAAGCCTTATCAAGGTCTTGTATATTTCTTTGAAAAATAACAATTATAAATTGCTGCAACACTCTATAACATAAGTGCAATGCACAAGAAATAGTGTCTTATCTAATCAACATTAATCATCAGTTGATTCTTTCACATAAATCCATATGATCAACTATATTTTAAATAGTGTATGTTCGATCAAGAACATAAAAACAATTATACAAGACAACATGAAAACATTTGCGGAAATCAAATAAATCAAATGGAAAAAATAATAAAAAATAAACCGCAAGAGGATAACAAATACAAATAACGCCACAGTAATATAAATATAAAATGTTTTTGGCGGGACTAGTGAAGTGATTTGGGAGTTGTGTTTTGGCGTGACCGTGTAGGTCGAGTCCCAGTGTGTTTTTGGATAATGTATGCCTACGTAGGATTTGAAAAATATGTCGACTTATATATTTTCGCTGTGTGTACAGCCTATGTGATAAACTGCAGTGAAGATTTGTTTAGGCCATATGAAGATTATTATAGCTGCCGTGTGTTGCAGGCTTTATGGAGTAATGGAGTACTGTTTAGGCCATATGAAGATTATTATAGCTGCCGTGTGTTGCAGGCTTTATGGAGGAAGGGGGTACTGTTTAGGCCATATGAAGATTATTATAGCTGCCGTGTCTTGCAGGCTTTATGGAGTAATGGAGTACTGTTTAGGCCATATGAAGATTATTATAGCTGCCGTGTGTTGCAGGCTTTATGGAGTAATGGAGTACTGTTTAGGCCATATGAAGATTATTATAGCTGCCATGTGTTGCAGGCTTTATTGAGTAATGCAGTACTGTTTAGGCCATATGAAGATTATTATAGCTGCCGTGTGTTGCAGGCTTTATGGAGTAATGGAGTACTGTTTAGGCCATATGAAGATTATTATAGCTCCCGTGTGTTGCAGGCTATGGAGTAATGGAGTACTGTTTAGGGCCATATGAAGATTAATTATAGGCCAGGATGTGGACAGGCCGTATCAATATATATTCAATGCAGTATTAATATTATATGATTCGTGTTTTGCTGTCGAATGTGTGTCATTTATGTCATCTGGTCTGTGTTGTACGGAATAAACAGTAGCGAACTGTTCCAGTCGTTTGCAACCCTTTTTGACTCCTGCATGTACTCTTAGGTACGTACTGTGGTGTGCGAACATATCCACACACACCCAGGGCAACATTCCAGACACAGTGACAGGGACAGCAGCACACAAAATTGAATTTAGCCTGTGTGGCGATGATATTAGACCAAACCACTACACTCGCAACAGTGGGTGTAAACAGATTATATAACATTAGACTTAGCGCCGTTATCAGCGGTGGGTTTCAAAGGCCTTAATAACATTAATAACACTAACGTTATGCATATAACATTCAGACAGAACCATCAGCAAATCTAGTTTGTATCAGTTTGGAATGGTTTGCAGTCAAGTTGGAACCAATACAAGAAGAGGTTACTGCTAAAATAATGCGGTTACATTTATGGCCACCACTGTAAACAATATTGATAGCAGACTGGTCACAGCTAACTCACTCCCAATCACAGGTGGAAGTTTTAAGGATGTAAGGGGCCACTGCTGTAAAGAAGTCATAACGGCCACCAGTGTGGGGATGTGATTTCTTACTACACCTGTAGTACACCACTGTAAAGTTCTGTTTGTTTTGCGACTCCACTGTAAAGAAATCGAGTGTTGGTGTATAGAACCTCACTGTAAAGTATGATGGCTTGGTAGTACTGTTGTATTCAAAGAGGTGCTGTCACCGTGAAGACAGACACAGGTCAACTCGACCTACACAGGGTAAAAGTGTAAACATTGAAGTGAGAGTACATTGTACGCGAATGGTAAGAATGGTTTTTTTCTGAAGAGTTGACAACTGGTAACAATATATTCATACTCTCACATGTAGAAGTCAAGGATTACTGGAACTACTGTGTTTCTTTTTATAATATTTACTGAGACGCACACTGGAACAGTACGTGTATAGTTACAGGAACACATGACGACATAAACAGCATGGGGTTGATCAATGGTGTATCATCGTAAGTTAGCATACATGCTGGATAACCTCATACTGGAACATTTGTAGACAAGCATTCAGAGTTCTATAGTTAATCCACATCTATATATAATAATATCTATATATCAGGTTTGTACTGACAGATCACGTCAGTTTATACATAATGTTCCTAAGTGACTCTTGTACAGAATCTCTCTTAGCATGAGTGTAGCTTGTACTCTAGCGTAGATTCTTTCAAATAGCATTCAGCACACATATCTTCGGAGTAAATGCTAAATCTCCCATAATAGATCTTTCTTTCATAACTGTGTTCTCTGGATCATTATCGGGTAGTAAGGGACAACCCTGTTTCTCTGATGAATGACTGACAAATAATTCGGATTCCAAGATGGCTTCCTTGGTCCTAACATCGCTCACAACAACGGTGAGATGACAAAAACTTCTAGAAAGATATCACTTCATAAGGATATCAAAGTTTCCACCAATATCAGCATTATCTGTCCTCATATTGCTGTGTAAAAACATTCTTAGTGCTCCGCTAAACGATAATGTCGTTCTGACATCTGAACATAAGTAGATTCATGTAGGCCTAAACATAACCCATCGTAAGCCTAGGAACGAAGTCAGTAAAAGTACGTTTACCTTGGCCAAGAATCAATAGCAAGCACAAAAACACTTTTCTGGCGTAATAGAAACAATACTGGGGAACACATAGACTAAAACAGTCCTAGAAGACACAATCTTCTTCCCCATGATAACTTGAGATCACAAAACTTTGGACCGCCTCGACATTGGCGTCCCGCCAGACTCCATAACCGAAGAACACACTCTCATATCTTCATCCTCTCAGAGTGTAAGAACAACTAACCCAGCCCAGACACACAAAGATACCATGATAAAACACGAAAACGTCTCAAACACACAAACAGTAAATTCTATTTTTTTTTTTTTTTTTTTTTTTTTTTTTTTTTTTTTTTTTTTTTTTAAGATTCGGACACTTTCAATATTCCTGCAAAACCTTAAGCGAGAACAATCTGTTTCCAGCTATAATATAAAATCTAGATTCCTCCGCTTGTTCAATCCACGGAAACAAAACAGGAACCGATCACTCAAAGAATAAAATACACATTTACTATTCTCAGTTATTCCCCTTTCTTAAAATTAATGTAAGTTCATAAATAAAATATCCTTTACCCGGTCAAACAGATAGTTATCTTTTAGTACATTTTGTAATCGTATCAACTGTAATCTGTGCGACATATAAAAAATATGTACGCAACAACGACAGTCTTTCTTCTCATAATCTAACTCTTATACATCGAAATATCCCCTCTCTTTCTTTCCATTCGCATACATCACAAACAGTCTCTCCGTTTTACTGCATTGACATACGTCATAGTCATCACGTGTATAATCAAAGCTTCTTATGCATAATAGTAACCCCCCTCACAGTAACAAACTCTTATAGTCCCACTCCGCTAGTAGAATCACTACTTTTCATCTGCCTATCCAAGTAGCATTCACAATCAGATCTCGTGTCCCACTCCTGTAAGTACAAGTGTCCCACTCTGTAGTACAACATATGATCCCACTCCGCTAGTAGAATCGCTACTTTCATCTGCCTATCCAAGTAGCATTCACAATCAGATCTCGTGTCCCACTCTGTAGTATACAACATATGATCCCAATCCACTAGCAATACCTGCTTTCGTATTCCCACTCAACTAATCATGTGTTACTAGGCTTGTTTTATTTCGCTCTCACTTCATTAACAATATAAATAAGGCTGCTCTCAAAGTCCCTCACTCTAACTACATATGATATAAAAACTGCATCTCAAAGTCCCATCTCCTCTAACATATTCACAAAGACTGTTCTCAAAGTTAAACTACGCTAATCTATAAAAATAATGACTGTTCTGAAAGTTATAAACACCACTTGCATAATTAAATAAAGACTTCTTAAAGTTGCACTCTCTAAAAGTTACACTCCACCAACATAAACAATGACTTCTCTCAACGTTACACATCCACCAACATAAACAAGGAATGTCTCTCAAATGTTTACAATCCACTAACATAAACAATGACTTTCTCAAAGTGACACTCCACTAACATAAACAATGACTTCTCTCAAAGTTACACTCCCCTGTGCGAACAAGTCACCAACATAAATACAATGACTTCTCAACAGGTTATACTCCACCAACATATACAATGACTTCTCTAAAAGTTACAACTCCACCAACATATACAATGACTTCTCTAAAAGTTACCACTTGAACTAACATAAACAATGATCTCTCTCAAAGTTACACTCCACTAACATAAACAATGACTTCTCTCAAAGTTACACTCCACTAACATAAACAATGACTTCTCTCAAAGTTACACTCCACTAACATAAACAAGAGATGTCTCTCAAAGTTACACTCAGTTAACATAAACAATTATGTCTCTAAAAGTTACACTCCACTAACATAAACAATGACGTCTCTCAAAGTTACACTCCACTAACATAAACAATGACGTCTCTCAAAGTTACACTCCACTAACATAAACAATGACTTCTCTCAAAGTTACACTCCACTAACATAAACAAGAGATGTCTCTCAAAGTTACACTCAGTTAACATAAACAATTATGTCTCTAAAAGTTACACTCCACTAACATAAACAGTGACGTCTCTCAAAGTTACACTCCACTAACATAAACAAGAGATGTCTCTCAAAGTTACACTCCACTAACATAAACAAGAGATGCCTCTCACAGTTACACTATACTAACTTAAACAATGATGTCTCTAAAGGTTACACTCCCACTAACATAAACAATGACCTCTCTCAAAGTTTACACTCCACCAACAAAAACAATTATGTCTCAAAAGTTACGTTGTCCAGTAACATATACACAATGAGTGCTTTCTTATTTCTTCTCCCATACTATTATACAATACCTATTCTCAAATTCCCACTCCACTAACATAAATACACAGTGATTGGTCTCAAAGTCCCACTCCCCGCTCCAAATATAAAATAAAGGTGACTGCTTGCAAAGTTCCACTCCACATACACAATGTCTACTCCCAATGTCCTACTCCACTCACATATTTTACAAAGACTACTCTCAAATTCCACTCCCCTGCGCCACTTACGCAATGACTGCTTTTAAAAAAGGCAGTTAACATCCATGTTCAACCTTAACTGTCAATTATTTATATTTCAGTGCGCCCACAGGACCAAGAAATCCGTGCCATTGTCAACCCAATTCCTGTTACAAGCAAATCTAAGAGCCACAGTTATCTGCTCATCCCATAGAACTGAGGCAGTTCACTGCAATAATTAGAGTTCAAGGGAAAGACAGACCTGGATTTTGTACCTGTCAATGCTACTGAAGGCGGTCTTCGAGCTGAAAAGCCTCAATGGAACGTCTAAAGATATTGGGTTAGTATATATTATGAGACAAAAGAAGAATAGTAGTACCAACTGATCTCTCAGGCATGTCGTACAAGGCAACTAATGCAAGGTTATGCACGTGGCTGTCAACCTAAATATGTAAAACAAATTGCAAGATCTGTGAATGCTTTGCACAGACTTCCTGCGAGGTGGTCCTTCTGCACGTCGTGGCTCCTTGCTCGGCTAACGGGGAGCGAAAAGGGACACGTGATGATGACATCTTCTAGAGCAGAGATTCTTAACTTGTAGGCCCACGCATGCTTGGGGAAATGACTATAGCATCCTGGCGGTATGGGCTACAAGTGTGGATGGCTACAAGACATGTAGAAGGCTAAATGAGAGATGTCGTAAAGATGTTGGCGGAATCGGTTTCCCGGGAAAGTTTACCCAGTTCCCCAACTACAATTTTACAATCTATGCTTATGCTGGTAGCAAATGAAGTTGCGTGACTCGCTATGTGGAAGCCATTCGTGATGGTGAACATTGCTTTGCTTTGAAATGACACTTTACATGTTTGGACGACATGCTGGCGCGTCTTACATCGTATTCGGGTACGTGGTTTCATGCCGACGTGGCTCTCACTTTTAGTTTCCAGAAGGTTGTGAACCAGGAGGTGCCTCAAGTTTTGTCGCATCCATACGGCTACCACGGGTGCATCATTAAATACATCCAGGGTCACTGGATAAGCCTGGAGACAAAGGGTGCATCATTGACTACTTCCAGGGTCACTGGATCGGCTTGAAGACCAAGGGTGCATCAATAACTATTTCCAAGGTCACTGGATCGGCGTGGAGACCAATGGTGCATCAATAACTACTTCCAGGTCACTGGATCACTTGGAGACGAAGGGTGCATCATTAACTACAAATCCAGGGTCACTGGATCAACTTGGAGAAGAGGCAGATGATGGAGAAAAAATGATATTTCTAAACATCAAAAATGTAGAAACGATAGAATCAATGCTAACGTCACTCTGGGCCGGAAGTGGTTTTGCCGGCTAGAGATAACAAAAGAGCAGGAAACATTTGCCCCCACGAAGCATGTCTTACGATCAGACGCTCTAAACATTGACATAGTAGCCCTACCATTGACAGTTGTAGCTCTAACATTGATAGCAGTAGCTCTAATATTGACAGTAGTAGCTCTAAAACATTGACAGTAGTAGCTCTAACGTTAACAGTAGTAGTAGCTCTATCATTGACAGTAGTAGCTTTAACTTTGACAGTAGTAGCACCAACAATACCAGTAGTAGCTCTAACGTTGACAGTAGTAGCACTAACATTGATAGCAGTAGCTCTAAGCTCTAATATTTACAGTAGTAAGCTCTAACGTTGACAGTAGTCAGCTCTAACGTTAGCATTAGTAGCTCTAACATTGACAGTAGTAGCTCTAACTTTGACAGTAGTAGCATAACAATACCAGTAGTAGCTCTAAAAACGTTGACAGTAGTAGCACTAACAATACCAGCAATAGCTCTAATATTGACAGGAGTAGTTTCTAAACAGTGACAGTAGTAGCCCTAACATTGACGATAATAGCTCTAACATTGACAGTAGTAGCTCTAACATTGACGGTAGTAGCTCTAATATTGACAGTAGTAGCTCTAACAGTGACAGTAGTAGCCCTAACATTGACGATAATAGCTCTAACATTGACAGTAGTAGCTCTAACATTGACCTGCAGTAGCCCTAACAATTGACAGTAGTAGCACTAACAATACCAGTAGTGGCTCTAAGATTGACATTAGTAGCTCTAACATTAAAAGTAGTAGCTCTGGTCATTGACTGTAGTAGCTCTCTAAGATTGACGTGTAGCAGCTTCTATAATTGACTGTAGTAAGCTCTACCATTGACAGTAGTAGCATATAACATTGACATTAGTAGCACTAACATTGACATTTAGTAGCTCTAACATTGACTGTAGTAGCTCTAACATTGACAGTAGTCACGCACTAACATTGACATTAGTAGCTCTAACATTGACAGATGTAACATTGACAGTATAACACTAACACAATCCGGTCGACCTATTGTTTCAGCCTGCTCTTGTCCCACTGAACGTATTTCTGATTTCCTGGATAGTATTTTGCAACCCTTAGTGGGCCAATCTAACCTTCCTATCTAAAAGACACTACCCCATGCTATCATTACTTTTGATTCCATCCAATTCACACCTGACCACACTTACCGTCTTTCCTTCTGATGTTTTGGTTCGCTTTATACTTCATATTCCACACCACTCTGATGGCCTTAAAGCACTTCAATTTTGTCTCGACAGGGACGCACTGACCTTTACTTTTAGCACCGGCTCTCTTCTTCGCCTTGCGGAATTGTTCTCCTTTCTCAAACTCTTTTGAATTCAATGGCCAGTTTTTTAATCAAATTAGTGGCGTTGCTATTGGGCACCAAAATGGCCCAGATTATGCCTGCCTCTTTCATGGGGTCACTTTTGAATATTTGGTGCTTCAAAGTTTACAATGGACCATTACCTGAGTTTGTACCGTCGCTATATCGACGATGGTATTGGTTACACAGACATGTCTGAAGTTAACCTCCGTAGATTCATTGGCCTATGTTGGCAATTTCCATCCTGCCAATCAATTCACTTCTCAGATTTCTACCACCTTTTTCAGTTAACTTCCTTGACCGCTTACTGTCAATTATTACTCCTACTGGCCTTACTAACCTCTGTCTTTTATAAACCTACTGATGCCTCATGGTTGCCTTCTTTACTCCTCCTTCTCACCCTCTCAGCTTGTAAAAATTCATTCCACTACTCTCAACTTCTACGGCTTACGTCCGGATATGTCACGATGAAGATCGATTTCGAGTGAACGAGCTCAAGAATTGCTCGAGCGAGTTTTTTTCGCCGACGTCACTATCCTGAAAGAGTCTTATCTGATGCCCTTAATCGCATTAGTCCCGTTACTCGTCCAGGTTTGCACTTACTGCTAAACCTACTACTGTCACATCTGACAGACTCAAACTTTGTCTTAACTTTTACCACCTCACAGTTTGGCGGTGAAAAAGATTCTGTTCCGATAATCTGCCTATCTCCACTCCGATCCTGATACCAAGAGAGTGTTGTTTCCGTGATTCCCCTTTGTTGGCATATCGTAAGGATAAGGAATTTTAGGGATTTTTTTATTCTTGTGCATAGTCGCTTGAGACAAAAACCATTCCTTCTCACTTTGGTACTAAACCGTGCAACGCCGCATATGTAAGACCTGTCCTTTTGTACTCCAAACGCAGTCCAGTCTCCTTTCCGAACGGTAAAATTTGCCATTGGGGAGTCTTTCACGTGCGAATCCAGAAACCTGATTTATATGCTATCATCTGCTAGGAGTTTGACATGACCTATATTGGTGAAACTGGCAGATGTTTGGGCGGACAGGTTTCGGGTAGCACTTGAATGACATCCATCAATGGCAAACATTTACCGGTGGCCCTTCACTTCAACAGGCCCTGGACCAATCAGGTAACTCTGACAATTCATATCACTCACTGCCCTCCGTTCATGTAACGGCGACGACCGAACTCGCTTCTCGTTGGAGAATCGTCTCAATTTTTCAAATGGGCGTTTTTAGCTCCTGCTGGCCATTAATGTCCAGCATCATTTTGCATAATTCTGGTGTCTTTTGTCGTTTATTTTCCTATCTATCCTTGGTTTTTGCTTTGGTTCGTTTCGTTTCCTCAATTTTATCTGTTCTTAGCCGTCACTAGATTTCTACTCACTTCCGCATTACGCCTTATTTTTCCAGCCATTTTGAATGTTTCTTTCTTGGATCCAGTTAAGTAATTTTTTACTCATTTTAATATTGTTGTTGTTCATTTCTGTCTTCGTTTCGTTGATTATTTACTTTCTTGTTTCGACATGTCCTTTCTGGTTTCCACGATTTTCTTGCATTATTACTGTTTATCGTTTCGCTCATCACCGTGGTTTTATCTGCTTGTATCGCTCATTTGACGTTTCCTCATCATCATAGATCTTTTAGTACCTATATGTAGTTATCTGTCCTTGAGTCACCTGTTCGTAACTGTGGGCTGACGAAAGGGTAAAACCCGAAACGTCTGTAAGTAGTCACTTTGGAGTGTCTGTTGATTGATAGTGATGACTACTGGTGGATCACGCGAATGTTATTTGGTTAAGTGGCGATCAGACAACAGTAAATACGAAAAGGGGCACGTCAAAATAATGCCTTGTGCCAAACTTGAAGTATACTGGAAACTCTTGGGTAAACTTGATTCAATTTATTTTGACAATCACGTTGAAACGGGACAAGACGTCCTGACATTGACGGTTGGACATTATTAATAAAACATGAGATGTCAAATATATTATCACTGTTCAAATCGAATAGTCCTCATGATAGTAAAATTAATTAATATAAGACAGGAATCTTATTTAACGAATCAATGTTCATGAATGATCAGCAGTTTGGGGTCATGAGATTAATTGACATCTATTCCTATAACGGCTGACCTTCTCAAGGGCAGTCATAATTATTATTATGATTTCCAGGTTATATAATACATCACGAATATCTCATCTTTGTATATAGCCACGTAAATAAAAAAAATCTGGAACATCTGAACATCATAATTGAGACATCACAATGCATATAAATTCTTAGTTCGGAATTTGAATGACCTCTCCTTATGTGCCGTAATCCTTAGGACGGCGATCAAACACTTTATCTTTGTAGTTACGTTTTTGTAATACAATTCCTTCAAAAATAACAGATTGGATTCAATGACTCCGCTTTAATTATGTTATCCATTTCAAAACATCCGAAATGAAGGGTCAACGATTCCCATTGAATGTGACTTGACAAGATTCAGTATGACGAAAAGACGTAAGATATATTTACCATTAGTATAAACGAACTTACTGTAAAATCTTCACGGCGATGGCTTATCGTATGGAAGGGCCGTATACAATCGACTTTAAACCAGTAGCTAACACCGCCTATGGGGTTCGAACAAAACAGACAAACTAGTCTGGACTTATCACACCGACCTATACATCTCTCTCTGGTGCCGGGACTCTACGTCATCTAGTGTTTAGTAAAAAAACGCCAAACTAGAACGCACAAATATGTGCAGCGTCCCGTGCGCGAATGAATTTAATTTACAAATATATTCTTCCTACCACATTTGTTTGATTTGCGTACCCTCTTAACAGATATTAAGACTATTCAAACTATTATAGACTGATAAGGAAACCCAAAAAAAGGGACGGCAACACGTCCCTTTCGTCATGTGTACCGTTGTACTTGTAAAACTGATTTTTCATACCATATTATTTTTTAATTTATTATATTTGTAACACTAACAATACCAGTTAGTTAGCAGTTGTGATACTAATTAACAGTACAGGTACTAATTGTGATATTAGTATTATCAGGGACAGCATGAATTATAGAAGATAAACACAAACACATACAAGAGAAGAGAACTGTAAAAGTATAATAATAGACAACAATACAAAAGAATATTTAAAGCAGTTTAACAAAATTAGACTATCTCTTTCAGATTCTAAGTGGGTGAGATTAAACACACATACTCCATCATTTATTTCTTTACAGTGTCCTGCATTTACAAAGAGCAACAACGTGTGTTTTTCCCAATCTTTGACCTACAGTCGAACGGAACACAACTTAGGTTGCCAGTCGGGATCTTCAGGGGGCGTCTCAGGGAGACTCAAACGCTTCAGATCATTCCATAAATTGTTAAAACTGGGGTTAAAGCATGGTAATGCTGATATTGAATGAATGTAAAAGAATTTATTCGTTAATCATGTCGCTATGTTTGTTTAAAGAACTTTGTCTGGCATATGGATACGGAAATTCGTTCTACGTCTTTTTGGGGGGAGAGAGTTCCCGTGGCTTGTGGTAATTGCGCGCTTATAAAAGAAAATCAGAATGTGTCGTCTTAGGAGGACAATCAGGAATTGATGTGGTAAGCAGTTATATGCCCTAGTCTTAAAGATGTAGTAAAACAAGAAGTAGCAGAAGTCAAAGAAAAAACGGATTTAAAGAACAAATGAATGGAGACATCGTTCCGTAGAAGTAGTTGCAATAATTCATCAAACGTAACACGTTTACCGACAGATTGTATTATAATTATTTTTTTTTAAATTGTACTCAGCATACAGCCTCTCCATAACTCTCATTATTAGACATCCCTCGCAGTAGTTCACACTCTATCAACACAAAAAAGAAGAAGACAAAATACAGAGTATTTTATTCAGGTTGACTACACCTCTAAGGTAGAAGCGGAACGACGAAGTAAGTAGGTTAAGAACTAACTTCAAGCTCCTTAAATATGTCATTGTGAACAAAGTGGGCTTAATAAATACATCTCTTCGAAACAGCACTGAACACTGCGTTTGGGTATGGCAGAACATCCCTCCCGTCTCCTTAAGCTCATTTTTCTATGTAAAAAAGACACTGTGTAAAATAGAGATTTCGCTCCCTTAGCTCGAATGGTGTGAGATCACGGTATTGAGTGTTATGCTGAACTACCTGAATGAAAATTATCACTCAATTAGTGAATATGAAGCGTACGCGAGTTCTTTTGGACGTCCTGTATATCTTGCCAGCATGGGAAACAAATGAACATTCGCACATGCATGTTATTAACGCTTTCTATCCGACAATGCATAATGGGGCTGTCTTCATGATGTGAGTATGAAAGCACATTGGGGTTGACCATATCCTCAGAAACGATCATGACACAATCACCCAGGGCTGCCATTTGACTCCAAAAGGAAACGAAAGCGGGGGTACTCCAATAGCTACCTGGCGTAAACTGTGAGTTCCATATACCAGGCATATAAATAAATAAATAAATATATATAAATTATGCTCAACTTACTCAACAGCATATTTGCTGAATTAAAACTACATATTTACAAGTTGATTCGCCAAGATATCAAGAACAAGTGCTCACAAGCTGATTCGCATATCTTATATCAAGTTCAGCTCACTCAAAAGTGTATTTCCTGAATCAAGATTACATACTCACAAGGTGATGAGTCTATATATATCAAGCTCAAATAGTCACAAGGTTGATGCGTGATGCCATATGATGATGGATGGCATCCGCATGTCTGGTTTTGTGTAGTGTGTAGATGTGTTCAGTCAAAACAATGTTCATGCAACAATAACAGGGCAATCCACATAGGACGTCAGTAAACTCACGACGTATAAAGTCAATGAGTCTTGAAACAGCCGTTGACGTTTTTCTTCATTATTTATTGTGGACGCCACAGTGACAAAATGGTTACGCAAATGTGTAGGCACATTAAACAGTCATTATCACAGCAACATTCAATACAGCAATAAACGGTAGACAGCATTACAATGATGAGTCAGATGCATGTTATATTTCAAAGTGCTGTAAATGTAGTCAGGTGAACAACTCCATCCTTTTCTATAACAGCCAGGAGATAACCAGATGTATGAGATCAGTTCACTCTCCTTAGTTTGACTTCAGCAAGACAGACACGTCTGCCGAAGTATAAATAATGTCCTCAAAAATATCCTCTAGATAATAAAGGTTTTCCAAACCTAGTTCATTTAACAAAGTAGCAAGTAATGGTCCTTGGTACCTGCATCAACCGATGCAGTACAATGCAGCGACATGTGAGCTAGGAAAACATCTCGTGACGACGACTTTCGCAGACAGGCTATGAATCGAAATCGCTCACGACCCAAAATCAATAGAGTTAATGAAGAGTCAATTTACCTTGCTTTCATGAAATACACAGAAATATCACGCCTCCCGACATGTGGGAAACACTAGAGGTATTATCTCGAATAAACGAAATATCCATTAAGAGGACTACACATCCCTGACAGAACAAAAATAGCGGAGATCCCCTCTTCAACGAGGCATCTCTTTCGCCATTCCAAATCGCTCACTCCCCCTAGTCGTGGGCGGAAACCGATCGACAAAAAAGCAAGACAAGTCATGCGCAGTCCAGCGCAAAACGACCACAGCTCAAACTTAACTGCATTCGATACCAACGCGAGAAGACAAATGCTTACCGAGAAAAGTGACTATAAATTCCAAGCAGTTGTTGCCCTTGCGTTATAAAACAGATATTGAAATAAAACGATGTTGCGAGAATTTATCACGCAACATATCACCACCTCCTCCCGATAAAAAAAAATGTGGAACATATTTTTTTTTTCAATATCAAAGAGCAAGCGATAAGCGGCTCAAAACGTCAAGATATCAAGCTCAAATCACCAAGTTCAGCTACTCACTACGTCAGTTAAAAAAAAGTGAAGGTAAATGATCCCGTTACACACCAATTTTGGCATATTGGGAATATGGTGTTAGGCCCATATTTTCTTGACCATCGGCACACTAGGGGTGATGTGGTCAGCATCACACCGGCTGCCTTAACCTTTCCATAGTTGCTCTCGTACCCAATTCATGCAGCTGGGTCGACACCGGAGCCGTTTGTGGTCTAAAAAATCCCAACTCAACTTAAAATCGAACCATGGACCACCGAGCTAGGAAGCCAGTGCACTAACCACTGCACTACTGTCGGCTCCCTCACTACGTCAGTGCATGAAGTGAATTCATCTACTCTCATCATGTATTGCGCGAGCAAATTCACGCTGACAAGCTTCATTGCACGAAACCCACTTATTACCAGAAGATCAATTCATTGAAGAGCTCTAGTCTACTTAGCGCCTTTTCAAGATCCAACAGCAGACATTATCCCGAGACAACTGTCAACGGATTGTCGAAACTAGAGCATTGAAGGACATTACATCTTACAAGTTCTCACTACGACATATGCATGAGTTCTAGCTATACTTACTCGTCTTGGAGATAACCCACAGGACATACCATACACCTACATTGGATAGTCTATGCATTCCTGTGTATAATCATACAATGGAGGAAAGTTGAGAAACAGATAGACAGCGTAGAGTGGTCATCAGTGTGACAACACTTAATATATCACCTCATCACTTTACTATTCACATATGTTCACTCTCATATTTAATTAGCCACATTTTATCTGTGTGTTTGAATTGTCTTTCACCATCATCTCTTTTTATTCTATACTAACCCTATATGTACATATATTTAACTGATAAGCCGTATTGCCGTTTTGATCATTTCCTAGTTCTTTAATGTATCACTCATGCTGTCTGTACTTACATGCAGATAAAATCCTTCATATAGAGGAGGTTGGGGGCTCTTTCTTTATCGAGATCTGATGGCAGAATTTAATGTCGTATGGAAACAGGAAACTCCCCATAATTTATTAAAAACCACTATCTAGTGGAGAGTATTCGCCTTCTATTTTTCTTGTCCTTATCTCGAATAGGTCTCTTTCTTTTTAACGAGTCAATTTGTGGAGACCTTCTTGACAACACTCCATAGGCCATCCCCATAGACAACTGCTGTGGTAGTTCCACACGATACGACAGTATATAAATGATATAGCTTGTAATGTATGTTTGTTGTAGCTTTTTGTATTGTGAATGTAACCGTTGATATATTACTGATGTAGCTTGCAATGTATTGTTGATGTAGCTTGTGATTTATATTGGGTTGTAGCTCGTGGCGTATTACTGATGTATCATTCAAAGTTTCATTGATATAGCTTGTGATGCATCACTGATGAAGCTTGTGGTGTTTTAGCGATGTAGCTATTATTGTATTATTGATATTGCGTGGTGCATTACTGATGTAGCTTTTGTTGTATTATTAGTGGATCTTGTGTTGTATTGTTGTTGTAGAAGCAAGTTCAGCTATAATACCACATCAATAGCGTTGTTTTGGTTATCTTCCTTGCACTTGCATTCATTGTCAAAGAGAGCTTTGATTTGGCATTATTATATTTCTTGTGTGTTCCATCACATGGGTGAATTGATGGAATATCACTGAAATTTATTTGGTTAGAGTGTCAATATTTGATTGAAAAGAGAGAATGCACTATTATTTTAAATTATTTCTTCCATCAATATCCAAACTAATTTATATGGAAACAAACGTCAAAATAAAGACAGAGGGTCAATTGCCTCTTATTGTTCCATATAAACGGTGATATGTCACATTAAACTTGCATTCAGAACTTCATTCCATCAAATACACCAGTTCTGCAACTTTTGCCTGAGATTTTCCTTGTGTGATCTATGGGAGATCTAATAGCAAAAACTTGCAACTGTTAATTATAGTTAGTTCGTTGTTAAACATGTAAAACATTTTTTTCACATAAATACAGAGTCATTGACAAGTCCTACATTTCTATTTTTTAAATGCTGTCGTAGATTTTATACAGGATAGGTAGTTATCAAGATTTAATAGCCCGTCTGGAGAAGAAGGTGATAGTGATACAACTGTGAAAGTAAAGGTATAAGAAAAATAGATTTTTAAAATTTCTCACGGAGGATGAACGTGTAAGAAAACGGAACCGTCCTCTGGATAAATAATGTAATCTAATCAAGTCCAAAAATCTAATCCAGCCTTTCTGGACGGACTAACTTTAAAATCAGACTCACTTTAAATTCAATCTCCTGTGATACAAAATACAAGTTACAACTTGCACCCTCACAAATCACTACGCACTAACGTACAATTCCCCGTTGAACAAATACGCACGAAAACTGAAAATCAAACTATGAATAAGACATATAATGATATGGTATGACCGACCAACGATAACTAAAGTTTATATACAAGGTTTATTATCAATAGAAGATCACAACAATAAGCATATACATCAGTAAGATCTCATTGGTTCTTTACCAGACAAATTTGCAAAAGGGAAGAAATTAATCATAATAGGTTCTTCTCCCCCTCTAGTAAAGAAAAAAAAAGGAACGATCCAACAAGGTTAATTAACACCAAAGATCAAAAGTTAACAATAAATTTATGACAATAGTCAGTATAGAAAAGAATAGTTCCTAATGTAAACTGTCCCTAACTACTCAGATTAGATGAGAAAAAAAAAGAAAGAAGCGAAACCACGAATGAAGTATAAAATGTTAACAAAAGACATAAAGTTTCATTCTTTCCCCTTCTTTCCTCCGTTCATTCCAATCTTCACACGTTATTCATTGTGCTCACTATACAGTATTATTGACTTACCCCTCGTAAGTTGTCGCAGGTATTTGCCAAGAAATACACTAATACAGTAAGAAGACAATTTAATGTCAACTAAGTTTTTTGCCCAAATCCAGCCCTAGACTCGCCCGAGTGCTGACAACAAATTTCAACCACGGGATTCGCTAGAGTCCGGTGATTTCATTTGTCCCTGGATATCAATAAGTTTTTATCTATATGATGCCTCAGATTGGGTTGGCGTAAGTGTTATGCGTAGTATCGCCGACGTGGTGAGATAGAACAGTATATATGGCCACTAATGTTTGTTAACCTCATGGGCTGAGATCGCTAGGTTGAAGTTACAACAAATTTGTCTTGACAATATTTTTCGCGCCACAGCTGCAGAAGAGAATATGAATATCTTGCTAATAGTTTCCTGGTCCAGTATTAAATTTATATATTTAATGGTTCTATACCTGGTATTCTCTCATGAAAATTAGGAAAATTGCGACCACACAGGTCACAGCAAGAAGCCTCATCAATTATTAAATATACCAGGATGCTTAAGTAATATCATATGTTCCGTAAGATCATATATAATTCATATGGCCAAAAAAAAGCCCTATACCAGTTTTGATCAGCCGAGAATTTTTAGGAAAAGAAAATAATAAACAGTTAACCATTTATCAATAACATATCTAACACGTGTTAAAATAGACCTCTTACCACTCCGTTATTAAATATTAGATATAAAAAACACACATGACTAGCTTATCCTATCGTTTTTTTAATTTAAACAGCGTGCTAAATGAACACTATCATCTTAAAAAATTAACAGTGTAAATGGATATAATAAATACTCTATACTGCGCATACAGTTATTATAATGTAATGTACTATCAATTTTAAAACAGCTCTTACTGGGAAATAGCATAAGATAAATTTATTGTTACGGCTGAAAAGAATGGATTGTTAGGCAATAAAGTTATTTTAATTGTGCACAGCATACCCAGATACAGAAACAACATGAAAATTTAAGTGAAATATAATGCGAAAACTTTAAAACAACTAACTCACTTAAAGTGCTTAGTAATAAATTAACGCGCAATCAAAAAATGAAATATCGAAAATACATTCACTCTATCTAATAAAAAACTCTAACCTCTTAAAAGCCTACTAAACACTCTACGTACTATCTAAACTACGTGAAAAATCTAATAATTATCACTTTGTACGAGAAATCTAAGATTGAAATCAAGTTAGGTGAATTTCAGGATAGATTTCTGAACAACTGATATTCATGGGCTAAAACAGAGAGAACATGGTATAATATTTCCGTAAATTCCCGGTTCTATCGCTTTTTAATTGCGTAAAGTCACCACCTAACTCCTTACTGCCAGACCCGACCCATTTGGCCCGTCGATTCTTGAATCTAAGGTTAATTTTACAACCTCTGCCGCCGAACCACCTCTCTCCTACCACTCTCTCTTGGCTTGAACTTCATCACTCACCTTTGCGAATATCAGCTACGCAATTCCCTGGAAAGTTTTACAATCCAAGGTTCTCCTCAACCGTAAACATCGCCCCTGATCAAAGAATCTAATGACGCTATGCTCCACGCTATGCTCCTCCTCCATGTTTTCCACCGTGCTTAAATTGTCCAAACCCCGCCTCATCACGTACAATGGCACTAGTGAATTGGTGGACGATCCAGTATCAAAAAAATAAACTAAATGGGTGAGGCGGCAAAGTTGATGACACTAGCGCAGTATTTTCCAGTCCTGTGATAAATGCTTACATCACCAAAAGAGAGAACACATGAATAATTTTCTGACCGAGAACCGGCCATTTGCAGACTTTGGATACCATCTGTTTTTAAGCAAACTGAAAATATGGACAGACGAATCGAGTGTCCAGTTGGGAAGGACAAACAGACACAAATATGTACTCTACCAAAACTGAGTCAGCACCATTAAAGGAGCATGGTGGACAGGTTGTTCCTTCTCAACCCAGTTGATTGGACACACTGCATGTGACGAATAAGCCTAGTGCGACATGCCAAACTGTAAAAAGAGAAGATGTGTTATTTGAGAGCGAGACGGTGAGTAAGAAAGGACGAAGAATAATAAGGAAACTTTAATATCTCACTACTCTACTGGGAAATACAACGAAACAAGAGTTTAAAAACTGCCATTGGACAATATTTTTTATGTTGTATTGGCCAGAATTGAAATAAAGAGCTAAAATAAACTAAATTGCGAATAATGGTACCAGTTTTCACGAGACCAGATAACAATGTTCCTTTTAGGAAAATGATATAATTGAAGTAACAAAATCTCACGGTGAGTTGTCCTGTTTGTTTGGATTTTAAGAACTATCTTTCATTTTGCACGACGGACAGCTCCATCAGGCTCCGGATCTCCTCCCGTTAGAACCACACATAACGGATCTACAGCATCAAGTGCAACGAACTCCGTAGCACTGGCGAGAATCCCAAAATGTGCGAATAAGGAATCACACATTTTCATAAACATTTTTTTGGGTGGGTGAGGTTCATAATTTTTAAAAATGTTGCCAGGGCAGCGCTTTATGTGGGGCCTTACCTTCTTTACTATTTTTTTCCAAACTTGGCTGGTGGGGGATTTTTTTTAAAACGTGGGCGCGGCTTTTGTCGGCAACCCCCAACGGGAAAATCTACCTTTTTTTTGTTCCCCGCCCTTTATCGGAGAGACTAAACATCCGTTTTTCACTACACAGGAAGTTATTTTCGATCTTTCCAGGATATCTCGCTACCCCCAGGGGGGATTTCACTAACATATGATGGGGGAGGTGGTCTCATTTGGGGGGAACCATAGTGGGGAGTATAGCAATTTTTTTTCCCAGTTTAGGACCCACTGCGTCTTTCTGGAAAAAAATAAAAAAAATAAAAAACTTTTTGTTCGTCTTACTGGGGGGAAATCGAAAAAAAAACCCCCGTGCTTTTTTAAGATTCAGACGCCACGCCATACCTCTACCACAACAGACCCCTACAAGACGACAAAATCCTTGGGAGTGTGAAAAAGAACTAGAACACAGAGGAAATTATCTATTTTTAGACACGAAGCCAGCAAGCACGCAACCATAAGAATGCCGACGGCAGTAGATAACTTAAAGTATTATAGGTACCGTTGAGCCGGATCTTCAATTAGCACAACTTCCGATTCCTCCTTCCCCAATAAATAACACAACAGAAAATTATATTATTGTGCCGGGGAGTGGGACTGGAACGCGCAAACACATCAATAGATGTGACCGCTTGGTCACCGTAGATCAAATCATTCTATGTGAACAGGCCGAGAATTGGGTGTTGGAATCATTTATCAAAAGTCATACTGTTGTGTTTACCCTGCGACTACCTCCAAGATGTGATTACAGAATGAGAAACATAACCCAGTGGTTCTTTTGGAGATCTCGTAACAGTGTTTAGGGTTTTTAGGGCTGCATGATCTGTCGAAAATATAGTAATAATTTCTATTCTTCTATTTACCTGATGAAAGACAAAACGACACTTCCTACTGTGAACTTTCAGGATAAATAAGTTCCAAGCTGGATTAAAATATGAAAGAACCACACCTTTATTAAGTTCTTGACCACACTCAGACACAACTTCATAATAGTTCCTAAATACATTTTGCTTACTGTGTATACAAACCATCAATCCCAAGAAATAACACACACCTACGAACTTACAAATGGTCCCAAAACCCAAAATCACGCCTCACTCGTCTCTGCCTAAAACCCCACATCACATTTAATTTAACCCCCTATCTTTCAGAACCATCAGCTTCCGTCCTAACATACTGATCAAATTCAAACCCCACATTCATGACGACATATCCTGAACACTTTTAATTTAAATCAACTCATCGGATTTGTGACTAGTGTTATTTACACTAACTAGACACGCTCATATAACTTAGTGTTTACTCTCTTGCTAATATTCTAAACCTAACTATAATTAAGATGGCAGCACCTTAGTGTTAATCCGACGAACAGTTCCTACAGTCACATTTATGCCTTCAAGTTTGAATTTTTAAAACATATAGTAAACTGATATAGAGTGGTGTCCCCCCGATACATCTCCTTCTCGATATCAAACGGGAGTTCCGCCTCAACACACCCCTAGTACCCACTGTACGGTGTTCTAAATGTCCGTCGAAGTGAAACACAGAAAGCTCGTTTATAGAAATGGAAAGCTTTGGAGACCCCTAATAACATCAAAGCAATATCAAAACTGCTAAAAAAGAGAAACACATTATACATCAATCCAATATATGTACAAACCAAACGACACTGTGAATAGATGGGGTGACCTAAATGCAACCATACATCTCAACAACTTCAAACGTTCACGAGAGTTCCTACTAATTCGCTGCTCCAAAGTTGAATCTGAAGCTTTGCTCAAAGATATAAATGGATAGACACACGCACACTTACAAATTGGCCGGAATATTTCCGCATGGTTTAACATGATGCAAGAAAGAGTCTTGAAGGGAAAAAATGCCTTTAAAGCCAAACATACGCAAAATGGTTGATGATTTAACAGAAAAATTTTCAAGACAATTCTAGCAGTAAAGTGACCGAGTGTTTATATCTGCAGTGTCTTAACAATTCCAGTTCCTTATGAGATTGGCACAACGCGCTGCATTCAAAGAGCAGCGGAAAACGTGGACTGATCTAAATTAATGTGCGGAAACTGTCAAGCGACCATACAACATTTCTGAAACTTTTGATATTGTTCACCTGCAGACTTTTCATTTACATCTCTCTGTCTTTTTCCTCTTCATCATGTCAACAGCAACTACACAATAAGTTTAAGTCACTTCCGTTTAAACAGTTGTCTAACAAGTGTGAGAATGCAGATGTTAGCAATGTCAAGCTAAGAAAGAATGTTTCCATAAAAAAAAAAAAAAAAAAAAAAAAACCCAAAAATTTTTTTATATAGTTTAAGCATCTTTGCACACCATAATAGGTAGAGCGCTTATCATATTGCGCAAAAGATATCTTCTTCAGTACCTCAGTATCGTAGGTTGGAATGCAAATGATGTCGTTTCTGCAACTGTTTTTGTTTTAACATCTAGAAAAAGCAACATGTTCGATAGAACTGCCCTTTCACTATTATACAAATGCCCAAGGGTAAAAAAAAAAAAAAAATAAGAAACTTGGAATACAGTCATGTTTTTATTTTCAGTATTATAAACATTGCTTTAACTCGGATAAATTTTTTCAATTTTCTCGTCGCCTAGCAGCTTGAAGGTTGTACAATTACTTTAATAAATTAATAAACAAATAAATAAAACAACAAAGTAAAAATGCCAGAGCATTGGTATTAATTCTAACCTGACAGCTTTCCAGTAAAAATGAATTCTTTTTCGAACTCTGACAATCAGGTTTACGGAACCCAAAATCAGGCTCTGCATGTACTGCACAGATAGGACTACTTTGTTACTTAACTACTAGTTTGAAACGAAAGCCCTGGAATGGAATTCCACTCCCCACCCCCACCCTAACCCACCATCATAACTACATGTACGGATTTGGTAGGACTTACGACGGAAAAAGTTCAGACAATCCTATTACTTGAAGCTACAGTCGTGACAGAGAATACTATCTTGCCATTAATAAGTGTGCCCCAAGTGTTATAGTGTAGCCATTTTGTAAAGGCAAGTAATGGAAGTATTGGGTTCCCCTGATGATATTCTATGAATTTAATATAAGGCGGATAGGAAATAAGGTAAAACAGGGACTATATATAAACCACTAAATTGAGTTTACTCATTGCCGTGCCCAGTGAAGTCTAGAGAGTTTCTTCTGTGTGCTGCTGGCAATAACAAACTATGGTACAAACTTAACTGCATAACATTAACGGGAGATTTAGATATTATAAGTTGAAGCTAAGATCCGGTTCCCCGCATGAGCAATGTAAGAGTTACATTCTTTACAGGCGGAAAGAAAAACTTTCCATTTATACATGTAGATCATGAGGACCTGTATGGTACTGCGACAGGTGTCATTGCTCCTTCAAAGGCGCCATTATTCTTGTCTGCGACTGCAGCATGTAGTCTTTTGGTTTCGTATGAGTATAATCGACACAACAAACAGAAATTGGAATCCATGAATGGTAACTCTTGACCTAAAGGCAGTTTGGATTGATCTGGAATTTTTTTGATGACTTGCTGCTTCTGTCCCATAGCCGTATCCAGATTCAGGGAAAAAAAATAAAAAAAAAACAAAATAATACAAATTGAAAACAAAATAAACGTGAAAGTCACAGCAAATTGGTCGAAAAATACCACAGAAAAGACAAAAATAATCGAATAAATGCATGTAATGATGACCAGGGTTTGAAACTGTGAAGAAACACCAATACAAGATGTAGATCATAATACAGCTATCATGCATAATATAGACAAAGTTGTGAGCTCAGAGACATGGAGAACAACAAAGACAACAACCAAAAAGCTACAGACTTTCATAAATGGGTGCTTGCGTAGAATAGAGGGATTAAAATGGTATGACAAGGTTACCAACGTGGAACTGATGACAAGAACTAGACAAGTGCCAGTGGAACAAGAAATGAGAAGAAGACGATGGCGATGGATAGGACACACACTGAGAAAACCTGTTGATAGCATTACAAGGCAGTCCTTGTTCTGGAACCCCCAGGGCAAGAGAGGCAGAGGAAGACCAAGAAGTACATGGAGAAGAGAGTTGGAAACAGAGGTGAAAATGATGAGGAGAACATGGAAAGAACTTGAGATGATGGCACGTGACAGGAGGACTTGGCATGTGTTTGTTGAAGGCCTATGCTCCTGTGGGAGTGGAGGGTTATGAATGAATGAATATATAATGGAAACAAAATAATTTTTCAACACGGTTGCATTCTTCAGCTGTGACCAGCGTACACACTGGCACATCCGTGTAAGAATTACAGTGTCGCACTTATATAGACTATGAAACCAAATGAACGCATTACAAGGCATTCCGTGTTCTGGAGTTCCCCCAGGAAGAAGAAAGAGAAGGGAAAAATAAAAAACAAAATAGGAAATAGATATGGAGACAAAAATTAAAAGTGTAGAGAGGACACAGAAAAATGCTTGCATGGATTTCACGCCGTAAGAGACGATAAATATGAGGTTATTGTGCATGGGTTTGTGAACCTCATCATTTAAAACAAGTTGCAACAGAAACCATCACTGTAAGAGCCTATAAATGCTTTAGTGCAGGTTTCCTACAAGGAGGCCAGTTGCAGTGGTGGTTCCATATTCCATAATGGGCGAAAAGATAAAAGTAGAAAAAAGATGGACAGAACAGTGTGTCATAGCATAATGTAACTGGAAGACTTATGTTCCCAAGGGGGTGTAAGGTAACACGCGGAAATGAATGAACTCCTAGAGACCATTCAGTTGGGTCTCTTACTTGCTGGATGATGATAACCTTGTGTAGTGGTGTTGATGGTATTGTATGATGGTGATATTACTAAATGTAATTGTATGAGGCCAGCTGTGAAGGCTCCTGAGATAAAATGTAGTTGAGAATTGTCAGAAGGCCTTTCTTGCTACCACTACGACCTCACACTTAATTTTTTTTAATGAATGTGGCTACGTAAAGTGTCTAGGGTTATGCTATGTAGTGTGGTGTAATAGGTTATAGATATACCCACAGATATTTAACAAGACTAATAATATTAATAAATGTTAAAATACACTGAACTAACTCACGTGTGTAAAATTTTTTGATAGAATTATATTACATTTATTTTGTTCTGGATCAATTTTTTAGGTTGACCAGAACTTAAAAGGATTTAGAAATTATGAAAGAAATGCATGGAATATTATATCATAAATGCAATAGTGTACATATATATGTACTATATTAGTTAGTTTTATTAAAATGTTCTAGTAGTCATCTACTTGGGAGGATAGTTACTGTTTGTGCTGTTGGGGTGGCCTCATCACACCTGTCTATATTGACTACACAGTGTCCAGAAAATGGGGGGAATTTTTATGGGGTTATTAGTAACTAAAGGGCTTTGGTGAATGTCCAGCAGACCAGGGGCTCACTCATCTTGTCGTTGTAGCTCTGGTGCTGAAATCTGATGGTCCCACCTCTCCGTGCTGGCGGGCAATAATGGTGGTCTCTGTCACAAGTACTGCACAGATACACTCGAGTAAAGTCACCAACTGAATAGACACTGCTTTGTTGACAACAGAAACTCACAGCTCTGCAATCAAAGTATGGGCCATGTGTCAAAATCTATTCTCTACCCACGTCTGGACACAACACTGACACAACAACCACATCATACAGACAGGTCAGATCTCTCTGACCAAACAGCACATTTACCATGGTGGTTTTACATCAGATAGATCCTCCCAGACTATAGATTCTGAAAAATATTTATTAGTTGTCTGCCCTAAAAGAGGATAGGTAATATGTTTCATTATTCTCAACACTTGATCTGTCTTGCCTAACCCTTGCTGGAGTTTATGTACATTGTTGGTCCCTAGACCCTGACTAGGGCGGGGGGTCTAGAGCAAATCCCTACTTGTTTGTAAGGCTAGATTTCGATATGGCAGTATCAAATCACTCGAACATGAAACAATATTCAAAATATATATGGAAATAATTTCAATCTTACCAGATTATGAATAAATAACACAGAATTGCTAGCAAAACTCCGCTGAGCTGCTGGCTATAGTATGGCGTCCCTAAACTTCTTACACTTTCTTTCATATGGAAATCACCACACTTTAAAATCTGTGTCTATCACTGAACAACTATTGAAGAATGGCCCCACTTTCGCGTCTGAGCGCTAACGTTAAAAGTTATTTTTAGACACAGCTACCACCCAAAAACCCTCTCTTCCATACTACGTAATTTGAACACCTGCGTCTCGAGGTGTTGTTTTTTTTTTTCTTCAAATAGCGACACTTTTAGATTCAATACAGTCTGTCGATGATGTGAACAACACTGTCTTTTGTCATTATCTTCAATATTATCTATCCGTCTGTAAAATAAAGAACATATTAGTTCACTGCTCAGAATGGGCCATCCGGCCAGCTAATTTTTATATTCCTAACATTAATATTAAGAAAAAAGTACTTTTTAATTTTTGTAATATTCCTAACATCTGCGTTTTAGCCGCTGAATTCAAATCAAGGGCTTGGTATTGCAAAAGCGTCCAATAAATGACTGTGGCGTAACATATCTATGGTCCCTTCTGTCGAGTCGCTTACTTTTTTATATGTCAACCCCCCTTTGGGAAACGTGACATTTCTCTTTCGAAATGATTTATCTCGCAGTTCCCCCCCCCCCCCCCCACCCCCCCCCAATCTATGCGTCCTCCTTAGCCTTTCCAGTCCTCACGCAATCTTTCCAGTCATATTTTTTTTTTTCCTTTTTTGATCCGCCGTTCCCCCTCTGTCTTAGCAAGTACAATTTTTTTTTATGGAGGATGATGACCCGCGACTCTAGGTCGATCATGTACTATTCCGCCAGCCGTACGCATGTATGTTTTTTAATCCTTAAATGTTAATCTTTGGAGGATTTTTTTTAAACCGTTGTATACTCTCTGTCAATTTCACTACACCTTTTGCTAGTTAAGTAATTCTGTTGCTATTTTTTGCATCATTAAAAAGCATATCATCAGCATTCTCTGGTGATTTTAGTGACTTGGGGGATAATATGGTTAATCCAGCAAAGCCTGTGAGGAGGAGAGCTGTTGATCTCACCAATGGCGATGCTCTCCCTACACGGAAAACGCCACCTCAGATTGGGCGAAAAAGAAACTCTCCATAACAAGTCAGAAGTACAAACGAACACGCCGAAAGGAAATGAACACCAGGCCCCCCAAAAAAAACCAAAGCAGCTAAGGGGACTAATCACCTCAGGGCAAATGCATGAATGGAAAACCTCCATAGCACCTCAATCTATCAGGGAAATGGTGTGGATCTACTGTCCTGGTTATAGCAGGGTACGCGGCAAATGAAAGCGCTGTGAATAGACTAAGCTTCAAGAGCACCTATAGTGGTGCTTGGATATGGATAAAGGGAAGATATACTGAAGAGAATGGACACTGCTGCAATCGATGAATCATCACGGCTGAGATCGCTGGAGTTTTTGGCATTAGTTGCGGACAAAGTGGCGGGATGCGATCCTTATAGATGAGAGGATCATTCCGCGCGTATGTACATGTTCAGCGTAACAACGGAACTAGTTAGCATTTTCAAACCCTTTCGACATTTTAGCCAGAGGGAATAACTGGGCACCCTATGCGTTTGCCCGAAGTGCAATGATATTCGATTCGTACAACAACCATATAGCACACTATAACCTTCTACAGGGACACACCTATGCGTTTTGCCCGAAGTCCCATAGTCCAATCCCATATTCAGTTATGACTGAACAGTTTCTACAAGATGACTACAATGACAAATCATTAAGCACTTTGAAATTCTGATCTGGATCGCGTGCCATATTACGTAGATCTGTTAACTTATAATCTCACTCCTGGTTTATACTATTTTATTCTGACTTGTCTTTCTTTATTTTCTGCTTCCCATGTTTCTGTTTTATGTCCTCGTGACAGAGCCATCAGGAAATAACCAGCGCCCCATGTTACTTAAACGTAGAATGACAGGCACTTAGGACGAACAGAAGGCCATTGCTGAATTAAACAAAAATAAATGTTTGCTTATATAAAAAAATATATAATGTTTACGGCTGCAAACACATGGCCAAAGTCTGAATTTCTATAAGACAAAATATTATAAGAGATATAATTAAATCGTTCTGTTATAAATCTGCGGTCGTGTTTAAATCATATATATAAATAATAAATGGGAAGGCAAACCCGGTCCTTAAAAAATGCCGTGCAGAAGTCGGATGTGTCGACCGAAAGGTGCAGATATCACAGCTTAGGCGCAAACAGACACAACGCAACCACCGTCCTTTTCAGGACGAACGAAGAAGAAGAAGAAGAAGAAGAAGAAGAAGAAGAAATCATATTGTTAATAATATATAATTAATAAAAGTTGTGTAACACACGTGAAATAATCCGTTTAAAACGCCGCTGGGAATCAGGGCCACTGGCTGGAGTCAAATTCTCCCGACAATTATATCTCCGAGTCGATCTACTGCAGTATTTCTGACGTGGAAATTCCAGGTCAGTAATGCAAGTGGTGAAAATAAGGTTACACTAGAGATTACCTGGCCATGTTAACGGAGTAATTATATGCGCTACAAACTGGGGCCATTTTGGCTACAGCGTGCAGAATAAAATACCTGCTTGAAGGAATGCGTAATATGGTGGTGTTGCTAACTAAGATGTCGCGTAGGGATTGAAAAGTCAATTGCGGGTATGTCATTGCAATTTCCGTAACGATTGGAAATAACTTCTAAAATAAGCTAATATATATGTTTTGCTGAGTCAATTAAAAAAAATAAAATAAAATAAAGACGAGAAATAGGACGAAATAGATAATAGAGGTGTATGAGAAAGTACATATTTCTTCTTACAGCCAACATAAGCGAGTGTCATTTGTTAAAGAAAGATATATCGAATAATGATAATGCTGTAGACTGTAGACTATAATTATGCGTCTATGGGCTACATTTCAGATTTATCGTTTCGATTCTGATGTAGAAAGGGGGTGCTTGCACTGTCGGAGAGGGAGGAAAAAACACCTGAAGGATGTTCTAGAATGTGTCAAACTTGAACGACAGTCAGTGGTAAACATAATCATTATCAAACCGTTAACAAAATTTACTCACCTGGGTTGAAAATTCGATGATTTTTAATTTACGCTTTTGTTCCTGAAGACATAAATTAATCGTTAACCCAAGGTTAAAAGATAATTTGTAATTGTCCTCAAGAGAATTTGCCACATTTTTTTGTTTCTAAATTTAAATTTACTTATGCAATATTTGATACGCAAAGAATTCCATAAATACATGCAATAAACTAGGATAACTCTCTTTCGAGATAACTAGGCTGATACTACAGCTAATCTCCCTTACGACCTGGTGGCAGATTCTTGTTTCTACATCATTTGGTAATGCTCATTCTCATATATATATATATATAAGTCGTCACTTGTATAGTTCCGGGGGTTTCCGAAGAGAAAATATGAGGTTGCGCAACCTCATCATGCTAAAGCAATGACCACAAATACCATAGCTACAAGAACATGTGAATGCTCGGTGCATACTTCCTACAGGGGATCACCTACAGTGGCATTTCAAGCTCCGTAAATACACTACAGACACACATACAACACATAATATATATTCATATATATATAATCCCCGGAGTCTTATAAAGTGGTGATCACAGCTATTCTAAACAAACGTGGTGTTATCTTTTGTATTTAAACTTTCGGGTGACAAAATATTGTGGGTCACGAATGAAATGGTTTTATCAATTAATCGTACGTGTAACGAAACGCATGTATTTTTAAAAAAAGAAAAGAATTCACAGTGTTGTGTGATATGTGCAATAAAATACTTTCGCTCAAGACGGATAGGAGTAATATTGCAATACAATAAAAATAGGTTCCTCTTGTTATTCTTATGTTCCCTTTTGGTTCTTTATGGAGCATGGCCTTATCACTGCAGGTGACCTTTCTTGCAGGAAGCCCACGTCACAGTATTCACGTTATACTGTTATTTTTTTAAAAGAAACGTCCGTAATTATTTAATGCGTCTTATACACCTGTGCGTCTCATATGGCCGGAAACACAAAGTATATGTTTGTATGTATGTACAATTGTATATATATATATATATGTCAGTGTAGTCTCCATGGTGACTTGGTACACAAAGAAAGAACAGGCCTTCTGTTCCCTCGGCAACCGAAAGAGGCGACTACCTGGAAGCTGTAACATGTTGTTTTGGCAACCTCATCGTGCTTCAGAAACCGTGGCTTTCATGAAGGTTTCCAATAAGAGATAAAACTTTAGTGACGGCTCCATTTTTCAATAAACAAGGAAAAAGAAATATATCTACGATAATTTGCCTGAAAACCTTAATTAGTATATGTGGAAAAATAATGTTAGGTGTGAACATCCGATTGTCCATCAGAAAGCGCACCGTGATTTTCTATTGTTCTAATCTGCCAGATAGTTCATAACATGACTTGCCGACGCCAGCTCCTTTCGTGGAAAAGCTTTACGGGGATTTAAATAGTCTCAAACTGACTACTGCTTTCTTTGAGAACATTCAAGTGGACGTCTGAGAGTGTACGAAGAAGAAGAAGAAGAAGAAGGAACTATAATAAATTTTTAGCTCACCCGGAAGTGTTGTTATGATTTCTCTATTGAGATCTGGTCTCCTTATTCTTGGTGTACAAAAATGATTCGTTGGAGGAAATAAACGTCCGTAGACATCAAGGGTATTTATACATCTCTAAACACTTGTATTCGAAGAACCATATTAAAAAAAAAATTTACTGTAATTGTCTCTTCAGCAATTTCGGAGCTGGCATTTGCTGATGATGTTGCCCTGATTGCTAAATCAGAGGCACATCTCCAATCCAACCTGCAAGTCTGGAAGGAAGAGCTGGAGAAGAGAGGGATGGTCATAAGCAGCTCTAAAACAAAATCCATGGTGATATCACGAGAAGAAAGAAAACATCAGATTAAGTTGGGAGAACAGGTCCTGGAGCAGGTCGACCACTTTAAATATCTCGGAGCTATTATAGACCGAAAGGGAGGCATCAAAGAAGAGTTGGCCACTCGGAAAGCAGCGGCTGGGAGACTTTTTCAGGCCATAAATCGTGGATTCCTCAGCAAGAAAGAGGTTGGTATGAAAACGAAGATGGCTGTATACCGCTCCACCTATGTCCCAGTCTTGACATATGGATGCGAGTCGTGGGCAATGACTACAACCCACAAAAGCCAGATCCAAACCTCAGAAATGAGGTATCTGAGGAAAGTGGTTGAAGTAACAAGAAGAGACATGGTCCGCAACCAGACGATCCGTCAAGGCCTAAAATCCCATCCGCTGCAGACCCAAATAGAACAGTCCTAACTAAGATGGTTTGGTCATGTCTGCAGAATGGGAGAAGATCGGCTACCACGACAAGCATGGGAAACAAAGAGCCAGGGATCCAGACCTCCAGGACGACCCAGAGTCCGCTGGGAGGACAACATTAGACAATCTTTGAAGGACCGAGGACTAGAATGGAACCAGGCCAGGAAGAAGACAGCTGATAGAGAGGTCTGGCGCTCTCTCTTCCAAACCTCCACACCTCACGGTAGAAGGGGAACGACTAAGTAAGTAAGTAAGTAAGTCTCTTCAGCAAATACAATCCACTTTAGGTGGTGATAGTGAGAATAGTTGTTAACATTTTCTTCCATTTCTAAAAATTCTCGTATTAAAAACCAAAATATTTGTTTTACTTCCGATGTTAAACAAAGTCGAAACATGCCATCCATTGACAGCCAGATGTTACTGTCGCACTTTTCTTTAGAGAGTTTAACTATTTTTGGGGGCGTTACGAACGTAAAGAATGACAAATTGAGCTGGAAAACTATATATAGCCTACTAGAGTAAAATCCTGTCACATGACGTGAATTAAATTCAAAAGCACCAATACTTAATGGAAAGTTTATTTATTCAAACACTTGGGGACAAATAATGTTAGGTGTAAACATCCTATTGTCCACAATCAGAAGAGCACCTTGTGTTTCTGTTGTTTTAATCTGCCGGATAGTTCATAATATAACTGCGACCTTCAGATATCATGTGATCGGAACTCTAATAGATCTTTAGATCTAGAGTAAAAGTCTATTATAGCTTCTTCTTCTTTGATCCGTAGCCGCCGACTGTCACAGCAGTCAGTGGCCATCTTGCCTTATGGCGTCTTACAGGGCAGCAACAAACTGCCTCCACTTTACTCGGTCGGCGTCATATGATGGAAATTAAATTCAAAGCACCAATACTTAGTTGCAACCATTCAAATCTAAAGCTTCCTTATTCTTGGTGCAGAAAATGACTCGGAGAAAATAAAAGTCAGCAGACATAATAATAATAATAGCCCCTTCAGTCATAACTGACTATGGGAATGCGCCCCTGAGATGACAGCCCTCAGCTATTTATTTTCTCCTCTCTTCTGCTCGCTGTTGAGCTTCTTTTCGCCCAATCTGAGGTGGCGCCGTAAATCTGGGGGGTGGCCAGATTGTGGCAGGCGGTAGCTGTCCACGGAGATCATAGAACCTTTCCCACTGACGGCAAAATGTATGGCAAAATGCTTATAACCGGTGAATGCTACTTCCCGTGTTGTGCCGACACCTATAGGGTGAAGCTAGAGTGTCCTCTCCAGAGCGCAAGCTTGGGCACAGTTATATGGAGATCAAGCTGTTGCCCATGCAGCATGTTCCCCCTCTCCATGCAGCCGGTAGATCCAAAAAGAACGGCAGTAGCTGATACAGCTTGACATCAAGTGTGGGTATTTATACATCTCTAAACACTTGTATACGAAGATACATATTTAAACAATTTTGCTGCAATTGTCTCTTTATCAGATACAATTTACTTTGGTAACGTATGTTACTGGCTCAAGCACACCAACTTTTCCGCACTTTTCTTTGTCGAGCGCTACTATTTTGGGGGGAGTATTAAAAAACTTACATCCAATGTTAAAAGTAAACACCCACGCGGTTCACGTTGCACGCAGTGGTTTGCGCAATTTTCTTTGGCGAGTGTTATTATTTTAGGGAGCGTTACGTAGGCTTCAGACAGAAAAAAATGGGATATATATATATATAGTATATAATAATAATAAATTCTTTAAGCGCCAAACGGCGCATAAGGCAGAAACCAGTGCTCTCCAGGTTGTTCGTTGTGACGCCACTCCTCTTAGCTCTTGCACATTATTTAGGCCCAACGTTCTTCCTTCTCTTATTATTGTTCTTCTGAGTGTTTCTTTTGGTCTTCCTTTTTTCCGCTTACCCTCAGGAACCCAAGTGAGCGCCTGTAGTGGTATTCTGTTGTTTTGCATTCGTAGGACATGACCGATATATGACCATCGTCTTTTCCTTATATAGTCGGAGACATATTTCTGCCTAGAGTCTTCTCTTATTTGTCGATTAGTCTTGAATTCTTTCCAACTGATGTTCATGAGTTTTCTAAGACATTTGTTCTCGAATGTATTCAGCTTGTTCTCCAATGATTTTGTTATTTTCCAACTCTCACAGCCGTATGTTAACACTGAGATAACATTTGAATTAAACAGACGAAGCTTGGTATGTATATTCAATGATCGTAATTTCCAAATGTTAGATAATCTATTGAAGGCGCTAGCTGCCAAAGCAATTCTAGTATGGATTTCTCTTGTTGTGTCACCATCCTGAGTCATTTTACTGCCTAAATAATTGAAACTTTCAACTTTCTGTAGTTTTTCCCCGTTCAAGATGATATCAAAGGTCTCGTTAGAAAAGTTCATAGCTTTAGTTTTTAGAGGCATTTATTTGGAGACCAATTTTAACCGAGAGATGACACAAATTATTTATTGCTTCTTGGGATTGTCTTGGTGTTGAACTTAAGAATGCTACATCATCTGCGAAATCCAGGTCCCCCAGGAATTTTCCATTTGTCCATTTTTACCCAATTGTTCATTGTGGGTATAGTTTCTCATAACCCAATCAATAGCTATTCCAAAAAGTAGTGGTGACATAATACAGCCTTGTTTCACCCCTGTTTCTACTGTAAACCATTCTGTATTCCCTTTATTTGTTCTAACACAACATCTTGCATTGTCATATAGCGCTTTGATTATATTCACATATTTTGTTGGAAAACCATAGATTGTAAGTATCTTCCACAATGATGGGCGGTGTAGACTATCAAAGGCTTTTTGAAAATCGACGAAGGTGATAATAAGTGGCGA
Source organism: Oreohelix idahoensis (assembly GCA_024509875.1). Lineage (NCBI taxonomy): Eukaryota > Metazoa > Mollusca > Gastropoda > Stylommatophora > Oreohelicidae > Oreohelix > Oreohelix idahoensis. The sequence continues at coordinate 8,480 of JAMPIV010006123.1, read as the reverse complement.
TTGCCTTTCCACTGATTCTTCTATAATTGTTCTTAGTGTGAATATTTGATCAATACATGATCGTTTCGGCCTGAAACCCGCTTGTTCTTCTCTGATCTTTTCGTCAGCATGCAATTTAAGTCTTTCTAACATCATGCAACATAATAATTTTCCAGGTACTGATAATAGAGATATACCACGCCAGTTATTACAGTCTGATAGATCACCTTTCTTCGGTAACTTTACAATAATACTGTCTTTCCATTGTTGTGGTGGTTGTTCTTCTCTCCATACTTCATTTATAATATCTAAAATTCTCAAGAGGTTGTTGTCATTAACTGCTTTAATCATTTCCCCTGAAATTTCGTCAACTCCAGCAGCTTTAAAATTTTTTAATCTTTTAACGGCTTGTTTGATCTCGTCCAGCGTGAATTCATCGCAAGTTATTGGCAAAGTGGTTGTGGATGTTTCATTATTAAAATCAGGTGTTACTGTTGGTGGTGGTCTGTTTAGCACCTCCATGAAGTGCTCAGCCCATCTCTTCATTTGTTCTTTTTCTGTTGGTATTGAATTCCCTAATTTACCTTTAACAGGTGTTTCCATAGCAGTAGGCTGGTGACATAGTTGTTTTGTAATTTGATAAAGGCACCTACTATTACCAGTTCTTGCAGCATTTTCAGCTTCTACGGCCAGTTCATTGATGAAATGTCTTTTATCTCTTCGAGTTTTTGTCTTCACTTCTTTATTTAACAAGTTATAAGTTAGTTTGCAAGATTCAACTGCATTATGTGTACTTGCCGCTAGTAGTTTAAGTTTTGCTGTTTTCCTTTCTTGTATTTTATCCCAAGTATTTTCTCTCATCCATTTTTTCTTTTTATGTACTAGGTATCCGGTGGTCGCTACAGCTGCTTCTGTCATTGCTGTTCTCTGTTGTTCCCATTTAGTATCGATTGTCTTGGTGGTGATATCGTTGTCAATTTTGCCTAAAGCATCGAAATAGTTGTTCATTTTGACATTATATTCCTTCTTTATATCATTTGATTGCAGTCTGTGTACATCTATTCTTCTATTTTTATTCGGTTGGTATAACTTCTTCAGTTTAATTCTCATTTTAGCTATGCAGAGGTTATGATCGCTTCCGATCTCTGCACCTCTGTATGCTCTGACGTCTTGAACTGATGAGCGAAATTTAGCGCTTATGCAGAAGTGATCTATCTGGTTCTTAGTTCTGCCATCAGGTGAATTCCATGTTATCTTGTGGATATTCTTATGTGGAAAGATGGTGTCTGCCACAACGAGGTTTGATATTTCACAAAGTTCTAGAAGTCTTTCGCCATTTTGATTCATACAGCCTATGCCATGAGTACCGAGATATCTTTGTACTCCATCGTTGTTGTCACCTACTTTGGCGTTAAAATCACCCATGACTGCTATTATGTCATGCTTGGGTATTGTGTTGATGGTACTTAGAAGTGCTTCATAGAAGTCATCTTTTGTGGTATCAAGAGCGTCGTTAGTTGGTGCATAACATTGTACAATTGAGAGCTTGAAAAATCGTGTCTGAAATCTAGCTAATATTAGCCTCTCATTGATAGGTGCAAGAGCTAAGAGGAGTGGCGTCACAACGAACAACCTGGAGAGCACTGGTTTCTGCCTTATGCGCCGTGTTTGGCGCTTAAAGAATTTATTATTATTATTATTGATAGGTACCCAGCTGATAAGCGATGCTGCTGCTTTCTGTGTCATTAGGATGGCTACTCCCTCTGTGTGACGATTATCATTACTACCAGAGTATATAATTTGCTTTTTTTTTAATATATATATAATGGAAAGTATATTTATATATTCGTGTGTTATGTCGTTAGTTCACGTGAGACTATACGTTACCAAGAAGAGACCAAGTGATAATTTTCAGACTAAGAACTGGCCTTTATAGACTCAGATACCATCGGTTCAACAAACTGACAATCGGACCTGACAGATATGTCCCCATGTGGGGCAGGACAAATAGTAAAACACGTGCTCCAAAACTGTCGGCTCCACGAGAGGAGCAGGGTGGCAACATGGCTTTCTCCAAACTATTTGAGGGCTAAACTCTGTGATGACGAGAGACGCATGACACGGACTGCCAGCTGTAATTGAGGCTCATAGATATGGTTATTTGATGAGAGATAGATATGGTTATTTGATGAGAGATAGATATGGTTATTTGATGAGAGATAGATATGGTTATTTGATGAGAGATAGATATGGTTATTTGATGAGAGATAGATATGGTTATTTGATGAGAGATAGATATGGCGACCTATTTGATTCCTAGAGATAGATATGGTTATTTGATTGAGAAATAATATGGGTTATTTGATGAGAGATAGATATGGTTATTTGATGAGAGATAGATATGGTTATTTGATGAGAGATAGATATGGTTATTTGATGAGAGATAGATATGGTTATTTGATGAGAGATAGATATGGTTATTTGATGAGAGATAGATATGGTTATTTGATGAGAGATAGATATGGTTATTTGATGAACTGAGATCGATATGGTTATTGATGAGAGATAGATATGGTTATTTGATGAGAGATAGATATGCTTATTTGATGAGAGATAGATATGGTTATTTGATGAGAGATAGATATGGTTATTTGATGAGAGATAGATATGGTTATTTGATGAGAGATAGATATGGTTATTTGATGAGAGATAGATATGGTTATTTGATGAGAGATAGATATGGTTATTTGATGAGAGATAGATATGGTTATTTGATGAGAGATAGATATGGTTATTTGATGAGAGATAGATATGGTTATTTGATGAGAGATAGATATGGTTATTTGATGAGAGATAGATATGGTTATTTGATGAGAGATAGATATGGTTATTTGATGAGAGATAGATATGGTTATTTGATGAGAGATAGAATTGGTTATTTGATGAGAGATAGATTGGTTATTTGATGAAGATAGATAGATGTAGTTATTTGATGAGAGTATAGATATGGTTTTTTGATGAGAGATAGATATGGTTATTTGATGAGAAGATAGATTATGGTTATTTGATGAGAGATTTTTTTTTGATATAGTTATTGTGATGAGAGATAGATATGGTTATTTGATGAGAGATAGATATGGCTATTTGATGAGAGATAGATATGGTTTTTGATGAGAGATAGATATGGGTTATGTTGAGAGAGATTAGATATGGTTATTTGATGAGAGATAGATATGGTTATTTTTATTTGAGAAACTAAATATGGTTATTGATAGAGAATAGATATGGTTTTTATTTGATGAGAGATAGATATGGTTATTTGATGAGAGATTAGATTGGTTATTTGATTTTGATGAATTGATATGGTTTATTTGATGAGATGATAGATATGGTTATTTGATTGAGAGATAGATATGGTTATTTGATGAGAGATAGATATGGTTATTTTGATGAGAGATAGATATTTTATTTGATGAGTGATAGATATGGTTTTTTGATGAGAGATAGATATGGTTATTTGATGGAGAGTTGATATGGTTATTTGATGAGAGATAGATATGTGTTTTGATGTTGTGATTTTGGTTATTTTGTGTGAGAGATAGATTATGGTTATTTGATGAGGATAAGATATGGTTTATTTGATGTTTGGTGGTTTTTTGTTTGAAGAGATAGATATGGAGTTATTTGATGAGAGATAGATATGGTTGTTTGATGAGAGATAGTGATATGGTTATTTGATGATGAAATGATAGTTTTGTGGTTATTTGATGAGAGATGATTTAGGTTATTTTTGAGAGATGTGAATGGTGTTGTTGTTTGAGAGTAGATATGGTTATTTGATGAGAGAGATAGAATATGGTTATTGTGAGAGATAGATATGGTTATTTTGATGATAAGTTATGAATAGGTTATTTGTTTTTTCTTCTATAGATATGGTTATTTGATATGCTCAGAGATAGATATGGTTATTTGATGAGAGATAGAGTTTGGTTATTTCAATTGAGAGATTTTTTTTTTTTTTTTTTTTTTTTGTATGGTTATTTGAGAGCGAACGACGACGAAAAAATTGGAGAATGTGGGTAAATGTTAGATAGGTTAGAAGAATTTATGGTCCCGTCTGAGTAGAGGTGATAGTGGTAAATATGTGAGAATAAAGGTGTAAGAAATAGATTTTACGAGTGAGTAGTTTAAGGAAAAGATCTGTCTCTGGACATGAAATGAGTAAGTTTCTCTAGTCCAGCCCTATCTATACGATAATTGTAGTATAAGACAATCTAAAATGGTACCAGCCCCTTATATCTAGAACTATACGTTAAACTAAACACAAACACACAATTATGTGACAACAAGACACACAAACGTGAAAAACTATGGTTGATGGGTATGGGTCTGACCAACACACAAAGTTAAGCTCTTTTTGTTGTTTATTATCATTAAACTTTACATCAAACGTATAGAGAAATCAATTAAATCAATCTTTTTGCAGACATATGAAAATAACCGCACGACTAGTCAGAAACAGTCACCAGCTCATTCAGTAAATTTTTCACAATTTTTTACCAGCATTTTCTGTTTTCATAAGTTGAGGTTTTACCAAGCACAACAAATAAAACCATTAGCAAGAAACCATTTAAATATTACAACTCAGTATCATAAATTGCTTACACTTACCCAAAATTTTGAGAATACACAATCCCCTTGCACGGTGATTTAGACTGGACACAGCTCTGTATTAGATGCTTCGATCACTCACTTTGGGTGTTTAGGAAAATTAGAGATTTTGTTCGCCCTTTCGGCGGCGTGTGTTCACGGGCGACCCCTCTATTTACTTTTGCCGCTGGGATAAACCTCATACTTTTGTTTAACACATTCCGCTTACCCACTCTATGAATTGGTCTACTGGGAAATTAAGACCATTCAATTGATTCATCCTCTTTCCATTACCACTAATCGTAACTAATTGATTTTAAACCAGTTGTTTCATATCGAAATCAAGACTTGTAACATTATTTTTTTTAATTCCTCTATTGATTTGTTTTATCATCAATCCAAAGTTTCCAGCCTTATTTAAAAAATATCTGTTTACCTTGTACAAACTTCTTAAACAAGATTGGCACCAATAATTATGAATCTTGTTACTTATGGTTGTAAATTTATAATCCAATGTCTCTTTTTTCACAGGAAAGTCTGGCTGTTTGCTCTGCAGTGGTGTGTACTGATCATTTTGTATCATTCATTATATCTCACAATTCAAACAGAATTCAGCTTTGTTTGGCTTAGGGAGAACACCTCTCCTATTCCCCATACCTAATAACCCTCAAATCCACCTAGCAAAATGGTGTTCCAAGATTATCTCCTTATTTATATACCGAGTAACACATCATCGTCGTGGTCAGGGGACTTTCGTTTGTCATCAACATGGTAACTTTAAGCTATCAAAACTCTTTTGATCCCTCTACCCTCACCCACATTGTCTTTACTTAGAAACATTATGCCTTCGTGTAATCAGCTCTGACCACCAGTTGGGTTCGGGGAAAACGATAAACGGAATTCGCACCTATAATCTTTCCAAGTCTCCCTAAGGGACATGTATATATATATATATTTATTATATATGTTGAGTGGGGAGACCGTCTTTATCATGATAATAATCTCGCTCGCTGAGAAATGACTAAGTATTGTTGTCGATTACCCTACCCAGTCATCCAACTGATGGGAACCGTAAATAAGTGTAGCTGCAGAGGAGTGGTTAAGCAGAATAAGACTCAGTCCCATAACCAAATACTTCCTTAAAAGGAGTGGAGTGTCTGTTCTATTGAGACCACCTCTCTCCCCACCCCTCACTAGATTCACATTAGAGAGGTTAAATAATGGTGCATAAAATATGCCACATAATAATGACAGGGGAGAGAAAAATAAGAAAATATCACTCGCACGGGAATGTAATGCAATCCTGCCGGAGTGGACTTGAGATCGCACAACCGTATCGTCACAACTAGTCAAGTTTGAAAGTTGTAGCACGCTCCAAGAAGTGTCATGGAGTAGCTACCAAACTGGTCCCGCGTCTTTAAGACCCGTCTGATGATAGTACCCTCAGTTGGTACCACCGACTAGTGTCACTAAAGAAGAGAACAAATAACCTCTTGAGTATTGCGTTTTCCGACACATACTTATATGCCCCCCTCTTCCTATTCCACCATCCAATCTATCTCACAACTTTACCCTCGTTGAGAATTAATCTTAATCCCTTTTACTTACTTAGTCGTTCCCCTTCTACCATGAGGTGTAGAGGTTTGGAAAAGAGAGCGCCAGACTATCCTATCGGCTGTCTTCCTCCTGGCCTGGTTCCATTCTAGTCCTCGGTCCTTCAAAAATTGTCTAATGTTGTCCTCCCAGCGGACTCTGGGTCGTCCTGGGGGTCTGGATCCTTGGCTCTTTGTTTCCCATGCTTGTCGTGGTAGCCGGTCTTCCAATCTTAATCCCATTGAGCAAAAACTTTTTTTGCATTTAAATTGAATAGATTTATGTCTCACTTTACATTGGTTGAAAAGGTTGAAAACTTTCATTACTTTTAGAATGAATATGTTTACATTTTCATCTACACTGGTTGAAAATGCTAATAATATAAGAAATATGTACATCATTCTCTCATCGTTCCCTCCCTGCTCCATATGGAACTTGGGACTACCTCTGCTTTTAGTTCTCGATAAGAAACTCGCATAAAGCTGTCACTAGCCCTTGCAGTGGTGAATCATGAAATTATCATTTTACATGCTGAGGATGCAAGCCTCAAATGACTTGGACATCCACTTAGCAGTTTTTCACATGTCAATATATATATATATATATATATATATATATATATATATATATATATATATATATATATATATATATATATATATATATATATATATATATATATATCTATTTTTATATATTTGTTTGACAGGGGCGCTAGGCCGGTACCTCAACACCCAGATCCGTTGCACAAGAAAATTTATAAAGGATCGTTTTGACAGGGAGTTGCAATTATTTCGTTGCTTCCAAAAATCCTCTCAGCAGCAGACTTAACAATTCAAGCAAACCCAAAGCCTTATGCAGATCAACATTTAATTCTACCGAACAGAAACGGAACACCAAAACAAACAATCCAACAAACACCCAGTCAGTGTTCATAGGACTGTCTGAAAATAATAAATAAAACAACGTCCTAATGTGAACTTTCAATAGCATGGATAATAACACTTACCATACAGAAAACATGCGCCCACCTGAGGACATCATCAATAACTATCTTCACACACTCATGCGTGTCGCGCTCAGCACATCTGCAACATCGCTATAGTATGGTGTTGTGCATGAGGCTGGCAATCGTCACGGGTAAACATAGGTTGCCCTACCTGAAATCACTACTGCAAAACTCATGCATCTGAATGTCCATGCTGAGGTAAACCCCTTGACACCGGTGGGCTAATCCCATGGGTCCTCAGGAGCGTTGCAGAAGAGAAATCATACATCTGGTACGCCCACGTGGCCCAATGGGATGATCACCGCCGCGTTGCTCTTGGTCATACTGATTACGGGACTTACAGCGGCATCGATGGATTAATTCTGTTGTTGCCCTAAAGGACGCCGCTCGCTCTCTCAAAACTATTGTTCACCCAACAACTATAATAATCACATCTGGACATAAAATAATATTTCTTCAATACATGTACAACAAAATAATACTCAATAATGAGAATTAACACTACTACCATCTCAACACGACCTACACTTCAATAATCGTTCCCGCCCATCTCTGAACATTGTCGTAAGTGACGACTGGTGCGCCTGGCATCACAGCGTGGTAGTATATGACCCCTGACATCGAGGAATGGGACATCAATCACATGTATACACATCGTTACCGAACAAATCAATGCCGATAGCATATAAATGCTTCATGTCGGCTTGTGAGAGACACCTAGTCACATTGGTGTTTTCCATGCAACCCTCCGCGGGAGCAACCAGGAGAAACACATGTCTCAACAAAGGTGTGGCCTCGCGCTAATCTCAGAAGATCTAAATACATTTATTGTCCCCTCACAGTATAACCCATTAAATATACTGTAGAATTATCAATAAACGTGAAATTACAATAAATTTGTACTCTTACATAAAGTCCGAATGTTTGCATATAATTAGTTCTCGTATCTGCGAGTTAAGTTTGACAATTTCTGGACCGGTTTTTTATATATCAAATTTCTCGTGGGAGAAAAAGGAATATACAGAATTTTTCATAGAGTCTCTAAACCAAACGCAGGGAGCGTGTATTAATCAGATAATCGCTATCGAAGCAGTTTTAGCACCACAAGTGATGGGCTTCTATCTTGCGATCGTTAATCTTATCTAAATTTTCAAGTGGAATAGCCTTTTCTGAAGAATGAAATAATCGGTCTTTAACTCTCACAAATCTATCTATCTATCTCATCTATCCATTATACATTTAATATAGC